>WHYT01014428.1:0-18531 GCA_009806455.1 Tetrax tetrax | reverse complement strand
TGTCATTCAGGTGAGCACAAAGCATATTGCAAAGTCATTTTGGAAGAGGAAAAATACAGCTGTTTCGGGATGCTTTGCTGTGCTTTATCTAGGGTTGTGTATGGCTTATTAGTTTACGTGACATTTTCCTACTTACCTAGAGATTTCTACAGCTGCTGTATTGAGTGTTCTAGGCAATCACACAGGTGATCTTGATCCAAACTGAGTCTCTTAATAATGCATATGGACTATGTCAGTTTTATTATTTGGGATTTACTGTGATGTAAATGAGAACAGAGGCAGACCTTGGCTCCTACTTACAAACATCACAGCCGTTTATGTTTATGAAGTATTATGCCTCTTTTATGAAGTATTTTTAAGTTAGAGAGCAGGACTGTCCCTGTAGGTTGTCTTCCCCTCAGGCACTGATTCTAAAATCAATGACTGAATTTACAGAAGAAAAAGGGCATAAACCCTAAACACTGGTTCCACTTCAGTGAAACCAAGTGAAGTGAAACTGGCAGGTTTGCTGAAGCTCAAAACTTATTTTCTTGTACTAATTTAACGCAGTACCGGAAAACTTCACCTTTTCAAAGTCTGTCTCCTCTGCCATCTGCTGGAGCCCTACAATATAAACCCTGATACACCATACCATAATTCAAAATCTACTGCAAGGAAAACATTAGTGTTATGCAATATAAATTACATGTACAATCAGTGACCGTGATGAAAATTGTACCCTTATCAGGCTGATCTAATACAGCAAGCACGCTTCGATCTTAAATATAACAGGTAAGCATTTCATATCAAATAAATAATATTCTTCCAGGCCCTTCAAATAAATGAGCATTAAGGTAAAAGCTATTGGTCCAAACTCTAGCTTTTCTCACAATATATTGCCAGTTACTCCAATGTAGTTCATAAAGTTACCCAAGATGTATTCACTAGTAATGGGGTACAGACCGTTCTGTTATTTTCCTTAGTGTTTTTAAAACAAGCATCAAAAGCAAGTTTCAGAGTATGAGAGTTGCATACTACCCATATGCCTTGCAGGCTCTTGTGAGAGTCTGTACGTGCTGGTGTCATGTGAAAATACATTTCAAGCCACACATTTTGGGATCATTTTTATAGACATGATGTAGATTGCAGTAAACCAAAACAGACCTCTCCTCTACCAAATTTGCCAAGTGTCACTCCTGGTGCCCACGAGGCTCCTGCTGAATTGTCACTGGCAGGAGTAGAAAAGGCAAAAACAGATAAAATTTCATCACAGACAACTTGACCTCCTCAATCTCAGCACACCAGACCTCTTGGACCAAAGTTACACAAAGGAAGCCAAGATGATGGGAGGTGATTCTTTGTCCACAGGTGAGACTACTACTCTGAAGACAATGCAGGAGAAACTTTCTACTGCTATTGGTCTCATCTGAGAAATGAGATGCCAGGGTTTGTTTTTTTTTTTCCCTAAAGCATTTCAGAAATGATCCCGTATCAACAAACAGAGGCTTCAGCCCTTTCAGCTCCCAATGACTTTACCAGCGACTGACTACATCTCCAATTAAACCATTATTTTCCACACTTTGAAATAGAGACAGAGCAAGTCAAGAAGCTATCGTTCAGGTTGCCCAATTATATTATCTTGTACTTTGCACCTTATACTTCTAAAAGAACTTAGTAATTTCCTTAACCCAGCTGTTTGCCTCCAGACATTTTCAAGGTGTAGGAGAGCAAAGTTGCAGGTAAAACAACTGACTCAGCTAAAGCAGCCCTTTTGGAGAGAAAATCTGGGCAGAGGGAAGGTTTATTTTATCCATGCAAAATTCTTATCACTAACACTTCCAGCATCTTAAAATAAACATTTCCACAGTCTTAGAAATAGGTATCAAAATCTGCCAGAGAAGAGGCCACCTGACCAGAGGGATGCCTTTTAATGTTCCTACCTAATAAATCTTTCGTTGAATGACAGATTTGAGGAGCACTATTTAAATCATGTGCAACAGAAAAAAAAAAAAAGGTTTTCTGGGGACTAATAAGAAAATTCTTATACTCTCTCATACATATACTAAGGTAGATCTGCAGGGTATTGGACCAGAAGACCTCTAGAGGTCCCTTCCAACCTATATTTCTCACTGTTTGTGAGATCTGAAAAAGGCCAATCCAGCCTGCAGCTGACTAAGATTCTCCTTGAGCTTACTATTTGGCAATGGCAGAAATTTCAGCCAGAAATGTGAACCAGAGCATGAGAATGTCTACTGACTGTCAACCGGTGCAGTTGAACATGGGTAAATTCATGTAGTTTAGGAGTTTGACCCTGGTAGTGTCTAGGCAATCTAAAGCAAGTGCATTGTGCCAGACAGTACTTTTCTTTTCCAAATTCAACATTATGCATGCTCAGCTTGGAGACTGTCATCTGCAAGAGTACTTCCTGGAGTTTTTACAGGATTAGGAAGGTTTTTTTTTGTGAATGAGGAAAGAAATTGCCAGTAGATAAAAGCTGTCTTCTTAGTAACAGAAGCTGAATGCTTCCTAAGACCTGAATTCTCTCCTTGCTTCGGCATTTGGTTCCTGCATGCCCACAGGCCAGTCCCTTAGCGTGCTGGCCAGCAAAAAGTGACTGCAAAATAGATTTGGACTGGAACTGACAGGTCATCAAAATATCAGAAGCAAGAAAACAGCAATACCTAGCTATTGCTTCATTTTTGTATGCAGCTGAAGTGATTGACCAGAGATTCCTGAAGTCTCTGAGAAGATGCGAGCTATAGGCCAGCACCCCACAGCCTTCACGTGAGACATCTTCCCTTTGCGTGAAAGACCAATGGCACATTCAAGCTCCTCATTTGGCCCAAGATTATGCCCAGGGCTTGGTGAGCCTCTCCTGTGTTGCTTACATGCAGCCATTTGGCCAACTGAACAGGCTGTGAGAATTTCCCTCTCCAGAGGGCAAAGGAAATCAAATTAGCTGTTCGTTCCCTTTACACTGAAACGTGACACCGAGTGGAATGAAAATCTAATGTCATGTGCAATAGCCTCCAGCTAAGAGGTGATAACCAACAGTCCAGCTCTCCTCCCTGTTGCCTGTTGTCTCTCAGGTGGTGACACCACCAGCACCTCACCTCCACCCAACACAGAGAGGATGCCTACCCTTAGAAGAACTTAAAGGTGGTATAAGCTAGCTGTTTGCATAACTGCTAACACACAGCAAGAAGGGAGTAACTAGCAGCACCACCTTTGAGCCATTAATTGTTGTGATTTGCGTTGGGTTTACTACCAATGTTCCTTGCAGGAAGGGAGCTCATGTTTCCCCAGGAAAGCTGCCATTATGTTACATGAAATACCACCCTTTTCCCCTGGCTGTGCTTTGAAAGAACAGTTTCTCCTCAATTGTGTGAAGGACAGAGCCCGGACATGTGCCTCAGCACCACAGACACTCAGTGGATGGAGGCAAGCTCTTGAATCTCTGAGTAAGGTGCTAATGCAGCAGAGAGGAACAGGATTTTGCACACACTTCTGTCCTCAGTAGAAGGAGGCTACTGGCTAGCTGGGAGCAGCCCATCACAGAGCTCCCCTCTCCCCACAAACCAGCACTGGGACTCCTGCCCCCTTCCCAGGACAGCAAAGCCCATGGGCCCAGGATGCTGCTGCAGAAGCCCAAGAGTTAGACAGCATGATAATCAGCTTTAGTTGCACAGGACCTTTCTGGGATACAGTGTTTAAGACAAATTTATCCCAAGTTTTGCTGTTTTCTAACTGAATGATCTGGTATGACTGGCCTGGGGTTCGGTGTTGATTTTCTGCTGAAAGAGTTATATTTGCAACTAAAGTTGAATGGATCTTACCTGATACACAGCAATAACATTACTAAGTACTTTGAGAAAGATTTTTTAAAGTTGAGTACTATATTACTATTTTAGATAACCTCTAAGGATGTGTTTAAACAGCAGAATGCTCTGCAAGTCAGAGATACCCTGTCTTAATATAGCACAGCCACAGTGCTTCACTCAGGCTAATTTGGGAAGCACAATGCAGAGCATCTTATTATGAAGCTTCTGATAGACTACCTAGATCAACCAGAACTAGCTAAAGTAGCAGCATGGCAGGGCCCTGAGTCTGATTTTTCTAGTTGTAAAACATCTTTAAGGACATTATGAGAAAAAAAAAAAAAAAAAAAAAAACAAAAAAAAAACCCACCAGTGAAATACTTAGATAAAATAGTCAATAGCCACTATCGAAAATCCTACAGGAGAAAAAAAATTCTGTATCCAGTTCAAGGTTGGAGGGCAGGTGGTAAATAAAGTTAGAGGTTTACTGAAAAGAGAAAGAATAAGATAATTTTACAGAGCAACCTACACAGCTATCTATCAAGTATTACCAAACAAGCCAGATTCTAGTGGAAAAAAAAAAAGTCACAATAATGAAAGTGAAATGGCTATGCGTAAGAGGAAAGGGGGAAAATTAAGGGCATACAGACAACCTAGCTGTAGTTTAACTCTTCTGTTTTAGTATTCCACTATTTTCCCTCTCTATCTATCTCACTTTTTTTTTTCCAGTTTCACATGGGTATCTTACACACATATACTTTAAATACGGAAATATATATAATATGCTTTCTAATTAAGAATATCCCTTTTCACTTAACAAGAAAATAGAAGGTGGCTGTCTTCCCTCAGATTTTAGAGTGCACTCTTTTTTTGTAATCTATGTTGATACACCAGGTTTCTAAAATCAAGCTGAAAAAAAAATAAAATCCCTGTTTCCTTTGTTGGGCTATTACAGTTCTATTTATATGTAGGAGTAGTGCTTTATTCCTCTACAGCATGACATCTGGTTCTGCAATGGCTACACAAAGCTGGTTATTTATAGACCAGGGAAGCACAAACGTCCCTCCCACCTCCCCCAGTCTAAGGGTCACAGAGCCCTCACCTGGTGCTAGATTTAACATGACAGGTGATAACATAAAACTAAAAATAACTTGTCAGTATTTCCTTCAAAGTCAGACAATTACTAGTGTAAACACAGGGATGATCTGTTCTTAATTACAGAAGATTTAAATACAACAGAATACAAACACACGCACAAGTACACGCCAAGAGATACACGCACAGGTACATATGTACGTACGCACACACGCATGACTTACAAAAGATTATTTTGGTCAGAAACCCACACAAAGTTGAGGCTAACATCAGGTTTAATTAAAATCAGCTCGGTAAACCTGATACTGGATTTCCAGTACTAAATGGAGGTTTACAGGGCTTTAAGTAGGATATAAAGGCTCTGTTCCCCGTGGAACAGCTCCTCAGTAACCCCCTCTGCTAGTCCATTATCCCCAGCCCAGCATGCGTCATTAGGTGCCCCGTCTATTTTAGCCTTATTAATGTGTTTAGGCACATACATCAGTGAATTAGTGCAAACTGTTCTAAGGTTTCAGGATGAGGGAGTCAGTCATTTCCATCGCATCAGCTTTACCTCTCGCTTTCCAAAAAAATAAATACTGCAAACCAATCCTGCTATTTCCCAAGTAAACTGCTCTAGGTATATAGCAGGTTTCATAATAATCTACTGCCTTTCAACAAGTTTTTCCAGCAAACAGGAAGGGGTTTTTAGACAACGTCCATAGACCAAACTCAACAACTTAGGTTTGAATTACAAGACAGACCTACGCTCAGGACTGAGGATACCTCACCCTTGTAAACATAAAGAAGTTTAAAAAAATATTTACTTTTCAAGTATCCTGTATTCTTGCTCCTGTAATTGTATAGGCAAGTTACAAAGATAAACTCAGACAGAAGAATCCTTTAAGGAAATAATGCTTTTTAATATTTTTTCTCCGTCAGTGTTCTTCCAAACAGTCATTATTAAGTTTTATAAGTGCTTTAGTAACCTCTACTGTTACCCAGAGAACCTCATTTTTACAATATCCTAAATCAGAAGATGTTTTATCACAAAAAAAAATTGTTATTTCTATGCTTCTATGCCAGGTAACTATCAAACTTCACAAAATATTTCAAAACCACTTGGAATTCTTAAGAGCCTCACTTACAAAAGTAGTCAGGACAAAACTTACTTGGGCTGCACTCCAAGTGTTTATTTTTAAATGTGTAAAATACAAGAATGGAACAAATGTAAGGTAGGTATCGAACACATTAATTTTGATATGGCCTGTCAGGGAATTTTACACAACTCTGTCATCTCATTCAGTCATACTGCCTGCACAACATCTACACTGAAAAAAATTGCTTAAATCTGTTTGTAGCTATATAAAATCACAACCTTCAGGTAAAAGCCAACAGGAAGAGGAAATTGTGATAGCTTGAGCCTATGACCTCCGCACTGCTGTTGTGCAGGTGACCAGAGCGTAGGCACCACTGATTGAGGGCATCCATACCTGGCAGGCTCTGCTGTAACCACTGTGCAATACAGCACTAAAGTCACTGATTTAGGTACTGATCAGAAACCAGTTTTAAACCTACCCAGGTTTAAATTGCCGACTAGCCAGTGAGTTAATTAGCCTGAGTTTATATCTTCTTGTGCCTTTTGAGACCTCTATTATATCTAATAGCATGGAGTGATCCTCCTCACTTGCCAAAACGAAGGTCACCAATGTGGCTAGAGGTGCTGGTGCATCCCACTGGCAGGATAGGATAGGTGGAGAAAAAGCTCTAAGAAGCTTTTTGCCATGTTCTTTGATACTTCCATTGTCATAATCAAGTAACCATTTTCTGTATATTCAAAACACAAAGCAACCTGCCAGTATGCAAGCTCTTTCTTTAATCTGAGAGAACGGAATTTGTATTGATGCTAATATGCTTTTCTTGAATTTGTTATTCTCAACTGATCAAACAAATCTTGATCAAATAGAACATATGGATATTACTCAGCTTTTTAATAGAAAGCGTATCTTCTTAATACAGCATATATATATATATATATTTATTTTTTTCCCCAGGAGCTATGATAATCATGCTGGGATGATTTGGAGAACACAGAGAAGCACAACCTATCAGACTCCCAGTTAACCTTGAAAATGAAAACCATCTGCAGAGAAGGTTATTCCAGTGAGGCCTGCTGAACTTGGAAACAAGAACGGATTGTGAGTCTAGGATGATACGAAAACCTACTGTCACAAAGGTATTTGTTTGCATTTCTACTTACAGCACAAGTTACAACTTCTGGCAGAAATTCCAGCACCTTATTCTATATGATGTTACATAATGTTGCATTTACTTGGCAGATAGGAACCCTTCAAGGTTCACGGATGATTATTTATACTTTAGCTTATGCCCATGGTTTTACACTACCCCACTAAGAGCTGGTAATAGAAATTAAAATCATTAAAATTTTTTAACATATTTTGGGATATGAAGCTTTTTTTTTTTTTAAATTACTGCATGTTGACTGTAGTCTGACTGCTGTAGCCTGTCCTTCTCCTACGAGTGATAGGTGATATACCTTTCACATATAAAAGGTCAAACTCTAAATCTAAAAAGAAAAAGATAGAAGGGTAAAGAGAAAGACTTAAAGCCCTTAAGCATAGAGTCACTTTTTCAAGGCCACTTAGCAAAAGAGGTGGAAATGCAAATGAAATCAGGTCATTCTGGTTTCCAGTCTTCTGTTCTAATCACTGGACAATAGCATCTTCCCCAGCTCCCTTTCAGAAATCTATCCATAGAATATATCATATGCATAATTAGCTGAAATATCAGCTAGAATCTTGAAGAATCACTAAGGAATAAATGAACAACAGCAGTGAATGACAAAAAAGAAAATAAGTAATGTTATTTTACATATTTCCTCACCGTATTTGCAACTTTTAAATTTCTTTAGTACTTGGTAAGAAGTCCATTCTTATGGTAAGAACTAGAAGTGAGTACAAATTTAAATATACAACTGGATTTTTCTGCCAGTCGAGCTTTGCCATTTTATGAATTCAGAGAATAACGCTCAAAAAGTATTCAGACAGGAAAAAGGAACAATAACTAAAATGTTGCTGTAGCTACCGTTAAACCTCAGAAGCATTGCTGGAGTGTTTGATAGATGAGATGAATGCAAGTACTCTATTTACTGCTGTGAAGTAGTCAAGAAAAAAATGCTGTGAACATTTAATTATTACAAAGAATCCAGAGAATCTAAGACATTAATTTTAAATATTCAATTACCTATTGAATAAAAATCTATTAGAATGCTGTCATGAGTGTAGCGGCTGCTTGTTAACTCTCCGGCATGGCAGTAAAACTTGGGCAATGAATGTAATTGTACTAGGGATCAAAGAGCTGAGCTCCTACTGAGAAGCAAGTGTATACACTGCCAATATTTCATCATTCAGAGTCACTTTCCCTCCTCTACCTAATATGAAAGCTATAAAAAGAAAACAAAAAAACCCCCTCAAACTGTTATTGTTAAAGCCAAAAACTAATTAGTCGTTGCTTCCCAAAGTGTTATGTGAAAAGTCTCTAGAAATAATGGGCTGCATTCTCAAATTTTATAGGTTTACTGAGTCTAGTGTTCTCTGGTATTTCCTGTTTCCCTTGCTAGGGAAGATTGAGTTGAGTTTACAAGTCATCTCAAATAACACACAAACTTTTCAATAAAGGCAATAATTTGTAGATTCATAAACTATACGCTTGAAATAAAGACAAGAGTGGTAAACAAAGGGAATAGCAAGACTTTTTCTGTTGTTTTTACAACTAAAATTCCCAGCATCTTAAACCTTCTACCAGCATATGATTTGCCATTTTGGTAGGGTTTGGTGATGCACTTTTATTTTGCCACTTAAAATATCTGAGCTTGAAAGCAGTAATACATGAGATTCCAATGGGAAAAAAAAAAACCAAACCACCCAACACATTCATTTAAGTCTACAATACTACTTCTGTATGTTAACACATACATAACATAGCAGTTATGGGCTGCTAACAATACGGGGAATAATGAACAGCTTTCTGTCTGTTCCCCTGTAAGACATTTCAGAAAAAGACCTGAAAACATGAGGACACATAAAAAGGCTTCAATGCAATCCTTGAAACAGCTACATATGTTACTTTTCCAAGCTATAAGCATTTGAACGGTGCTCTGAACAATTAATGACAACGAATCACCTTCTTTCTTGGTAGCTCTGCCTACTATGAAAACAGAGTTAAATGTCATGACTCTTGATCAAAGTCCTGAGATGATGATTCAGACCCCTGGCCCCACCACAGTTAATGGCAATTCTGCTACTGACTTTATGATGTCAGGATTTCAACTCCTGAGATCATTTAATTGTTCCAAACGTTTAGCACCTTGTTTCTGTTTTACAGCACAGCTAAAAGCATGTCCAGAACTGCAGCCATAATGCTTCCATCAAACACTGCTTTAGTGAGGACTCAAAGAGAAAAATACCATCTTCCACAAAAACAATTCTTAAATCAGCCCCTGAATTTGTTCACGGTCCCAAGCCATATTCACTTACAACATCTAACGGCATCACAGTCCAAGTGTATATTGCTGCATTTTAGTTTACTGGTATTTAACACAGTCATTATGAATACCCACTGGTCAAGCAAATGCTCTTCCAACACATGAGATATGTTAAAGCTCCATCTATATCCACATGCAAATGTATCTGCCACCTTTCCACTATTGTTCTGTTTGTCATTACATTAGCAAAAAGACAGATTTTCCAAGGACTCTGTTCAAGAATAAAATGCCTTTGAGTTACTTAATAAAGAAAATAGGTGCATCTGTATGCTTATCTACCACCCACAGAGTACAGTTGATAAAAATAATAACAATATGCACAGATTATTCTTTTTTTTTTTTTTCTTAATCTTGTTGTGTATTCACAACAAGCATAACTCATAAGCATAACTCTTGAGTGCAGCTCCACTGAAGTCTAGGAGACTCTACTGCCTCTTATGGCAAGGTGATAGAAGTAGCAGGAAAAAGTTAGATTAAAAGAAGGGACAGAAATTGAGGCAGTTGGGCTGATCTAAAACCCAAAAGATATCTTTTAGCAAGCCAGAAATTTAGGCTGCATGGTTGCAGGTTTTGCACCTCTGAGATGTTTTTGTATTTGCTGACTATTAAACTGCACAAAAAAACACTTGGAGGTGTAGTAAACTTGTAATGTTTTGGTTAAAAACAGGTTTTCTGCAGTAAATCTCTGCATTGCAAAGATGTCTTTATTGTCAAACTTAAGCTTTAGGGATATTTTTAACAAACAAACCTTGGCCTTAAGACACAATCAGAACATGCTTAGTCTCACCATATTATGTATAATGTGTTTTACATACGTGATACTCTTCAGTAAGCTCATAAAAGCAAGAGGTCTAAATTTGTCTCTGGCTGATGTTCATTTCTCAAGAACTGTACATATCTGCATGCAAATGAGGGACATCAGTTGAGCTCTTCACATCTTGTACATAGCCCTGCAAAGACCAGTTCCCACAGACAAAGAAGCACTTGGTCTCTCAGCTCATAATCAGAGCTGCCTCTATTCAGTCATCTGGCACAATACACGCAGCCTTATAATAAGTGACAAAAAGTGAGAAAACCATAACATGTCTATGTTTTGTTTTTAGCACACAGAGCCTCTGGGTTTTAAATGTTCATAAAGAAATAGCAAAATATTTTAGAAATGAAATCCAAAATACCTGTTTTGAATAAACTGCTGTGTTCTGAGGTAACTGGATTGTAAAAACAAATAGGAGTATTAATAAAAATGTTGCAGTAGCTTAAATCTGTTGTAATTTAGTAAATTACTGTACACCCACCCAGTAGTCCTGCACTACAAAGTTATTTCAAATTCATACCAATGTATTTCTAGCAGCAAATCTCCTCTGCACACCATTTATTTCACCTCTTTCTAGCACAGATCGTGTTATAAAACTGAAATTCTCCATGCTCCTAAAAATAGCAATGCAGAGATTCTGAAATGATTAATGACAGTTAGGACAGTTGAGCTCGATATAGAAAAATAAAATAGTGTATACATCCATCCATCTACTGAAACCTGTAAGATTATTTTTCCTGTTCTGGAGTGGGGATATTAAATTTCATAAGAGCTCTCCTCTTCCAAGACTGTCAGAATGTCAATGGCTTTATCCAACATTTGTTGTAACATTTAATATAACACATAACTGTCTAGAGGTACCAAAATACAAGCAGCAATTGAAGGGTGCCTTTCTAAATATATAAATAGGAATGCTAGACGTGAGTTTATTGTGAAAATCTTGAGACTCCCAAGACTCAGGACTGAGATCTCCATCACAGCCATGTCCCTGCAAAGCATTCTTTGGTTCAAAATACTCCCCGACAAACATACCTATGATGCAGAGATCCTTTGCCTTTCCTCCGCAGACCACAGTCCAATCTGCTTGAAAAAAATCTCATTAAGGACCTATCACTGCTATAGTGAATGTGTGGAAATTCTTTACTTTCTTCATAGAAGTGCCAGTGTTTATTTATGAATTGCATAGAATTAGAACACTGATCTCTAGATTCAGTATCTGAGTATCTCTTGTGCTGGTAACAAAAGAAAACCCCAAACATCTACTGTCAGAAAATCAAGGGGATGAAAGCTTATCATAGGACAATTACAGTGACATTACCAGAGAATTACACATACACTTTATGTTTTAAAAGGGTGACCATAAAGCTGACTCCATGATTCCACAAGTTAGTAGAAAGGCAACTGAGGTGGGCACCTTCAGAGTGTGATGCAGACCGCCAACTTCAATTGAGTAGTGAAGGAAGACATAGAAGACTATCCTGGAGCAGATGTCTAACTTTTAGACAGATAAAGTGACTGAAATGAACTATGCTCTGTGCATCTTAATGTCACTTTTTAAAACTCATTCTTCTGACTCAAGAGACAAAGTTATCACTGGCCAGGCATCTTCTGCTTTCTAACCACATTAAAAACAAAACTGATCAGTGTTAAAGTTGTTACATGTGATGAATGCATATTCAATTCACTTTGCCTGCTCGAGTGACATGAGCTCAATGTCAGCTTGTCTTAAGTGTCTACGTATTCTAGCTTTTCTCAACGGAGAGGAGAATCACGACCCTCCATTTCCAATACTTAGCAGCAGGCACTTAACAACACTTAAGCAGAGGGTGGAATAGCAGGCAGCATGGAGGTAATAAGGTCTCAGCAAAAATTGTGCATAATCCTTGGATGGATCAGCAGAGGTGCAAGTGAGATGCACAGCCTGTTGTGTACACAACTCTCGCACACTGCCAGACAGAAGAGAAGAGGCAAAAAACCCCGATGACCATCATTATTTTTCCCCTGGTCCCCCAGAATTGCAGTCCACGACTCAGAGATAGCATCATTCATTACGAACAGGATGGAATAACCAAAGGAGCTAAGAATTTACTTCATAGCCCATTTTAAACTCACAGCATTGGGATATGAAACAACAACAGTCCTTTCTGTATGGGTATGAGCAAACAGGAGCGTTAAGGACTCCATGCGGAAAATTCGAACAGCAAAACAAATCAAGGAAACAAACTAGGATCATCGATGTGTGGCAGCACATAAAGTTCTCCTTCATTACAAATTTGCTTGGTGTTCATTGCTGGTAATGTGCAGATGTCATTGCAGTTGCCTAAGAGCTTTCTTGTAATGAAGGACTGATTTTACATACTATTAAAATTATAATGCTGCTGCAGGGAACCTGAAGGACAAGAAGCTGAAAGCTGTTTCTGAAAGAACAAGATCCGAATGCGCTCATTCTTCATATTCTATGCAGCTATTTATCATTCAAGGAGCAAATTTTACTGCTCAAATAACAGTATTTATAAGGATCCTAGATCTTTAACTACCATTTCAACACCAGCCATATCTGAAATTCTCAGCATTTCTTTTACAGGCTTTATAATGACAACATATACTGAGTGAAAGTGAGCATACACGGAACACGTTTCTTTTATTCGAGCCTGGATTTTATAAAAAATAACTAGTTATAAAGGACAAAAGACCTAAGTCTTTAAAATTAAATCTGGTAAAACTCATGCAAATAAGATAACACGTTATCACTTTATACTTGTTTAATAATTGCTTAAATTACTTAAATAAAATATTACTTTAATGCTCACTTGAAAGTTCTCTTACGAAAGTTAAAATTGCATCAATAATTATTTAATTAAGCTACTCAGGCTTTAGGTGCATTTGCATGGCTTTTGTAACAGCAATTTAAAATTGAACAAATTAAACTCTTCCAACTTTTCAAATACAGACATAGCAACTACAATTCTTGGAAACACTGTCAAACATAAGCACCTTTATGCATATAAGCAGTGCCTTTGAGTTCTATTCATGGAAGTGTTTTCTGGAATGAGGCCCTACGGAATAAATGTAAAAGTGGTACTCTATTTTCTAGTATTAAATATAGCTGAGGAGTGTGCAATTTTTGAATAGCCATTTTATTCTTTCTGTGTCTAAAAGCCAGTGCTTCATTGGTGGCATGCTTTGAAATTTCTGGAACCCATTCATGTACTAATGGGAGTTGTTCTTATTTCCATGCCATGAAAAGTATACAATTTCTTACTGAAGGAAAACGAATATGCTCAAATTTCTGTTTGCATGAAGAAATATATACCTTTTGAGGCTATCCTTGCAACTAATATTTTTGTTTCAAGATGATAATTCTGTATATTTTTGTATCTTCACGGTTGCTCACAAGCATATTATGCTGTATTGAGATGTCGGTTTTCTACCTTAAATCTTTGTATTTTTAAAATTGTATTAATTGCACTTGCTTTTCTGAAGTTCTATCATGACTGCAGAGCAAGAAATAATATATAGATATATTATGTATAAATTCATTCTGCTAATGCACGACAACTCATCTTTTCTTCCAGTACAGTGACAGCTCTCAGATATGTTTCAAGCAATCTTTTGCTTTTTGGTTTGTAACCATTGAATTTTAAATTACTAAGTAATATTAAAATGATGGATGCAAGATATTTATCTTGCATTTCAATTGTATGAGAGATAAAGCTATGCTTTATAAATAAAGTTATTTGTTAAATATAAATGAATCTAAATTATCTTTTTTTTTTTTTCCAAAGGGTATTTGGAGACATACATTTTAAGTCCTTGCTGTATTTGAAAAATCTTGAAAAGGAGATAAAAATAAAGATCTCTCCAATAAAAAATATCTTGATATTTCTATCAAAATATTTTTATTTCATTCTTGGATTGCCATGCTTCATGTTCAACGTTCCTGCCTAGTTGTTTCCAATATTCATCATTAGAACTTCAATACAGACAAGAAGGAACAGACTGAATTTCATAGTTGCCCAGTGACATGAGAAGTATTCCCAGCAAGAATTTTCCAGTGATATTGTCTCTAGAGTGATGAGAAAAGTAAAGTAATCCATAGAAATTATGACAGGCAGAGTGATGTGTACAAGAACCAGGATTTCAAGTTTTCACGTTCAGATTTTTAGGTGCTTATTTCAATGTCAGTAGGGAGGGAAGAAAGAAATGCATGTACAAATCTCACAAATTACTTTTTTAAAAAGCTGTCCTGATGAATAAGTATGCATATCTATACACATATGTATAAAACACTTTTACAGACTTTGAAGACATCTTCCCTATACAAGGAGACAAAGCCAAACACAACATATACTTCTCTAGACTGCTTTTCTTTCAGCCATCTCAGACAATCTAGGGTACTTCTACACCCAAAGAACCCTGAAGGGACACCAAGGCGGCCAAAACATCTCAGTGAAAAAGTTTAGGGCGGTCCTACCTTGGTTTTCAGAAATTGGTCAAGTTAGATGAGCAGGGCTCAAAATAGCCCTGACCAGACTAGATTGCTTTGAGTTTCAAAGTTCTGTGCTGCGTTTCACTTCCTGGTGCACCTTCACAAACATCCTGTGTTCTGCAAAAGAGGCTATGTAGCCCCAGGACTAACACAACAGAACAAGACTGGACTAAAAATACAACCATACACCTCTTCAGCCTTTGCCAGTAACTACCTACCTTTCCTTTGAAGTCTGGCTCATATTAGAAAGACGATTCTGGTTTTTGTAGACCATTCCAAACAAGCCTCCACATGCCCTTTGGCTGGTTTTGATACCAGGAACAAAATTATTATCAGAAAATAATAAAAGCAAGTCTCTCTCAAAAAAAATAAAGTGTCAGATATTTCTCACTTAATATCTATGATACATAATGAGGAAATATCTCTAAGGATATTCACCTTATATGAGAATGAAATCTATCACTCATATAAGATGGAATAGCAAGTGGAAAAATCCTTACATTTTTAAGTACTTGAACACCTATCTTTGTTTTATCTTAATTAAAATAAATACATCTGACTAAATGTAATTATTTTGTTACTAATAAAGTATATATTAAATGAATTACACACCATGCAACAGACACAAAACTATCTCTTAATGGGAAACTGTTGTTATTAAACAGTATTAAGAAACAATATTTATTTGGAAAAGGGTCCAGTAAGGTCATTCCAAATAATATTCAATATCTTTATCCTTCATTTAACACCACAAGTGATGTAAAAACTGAATGGCGGACAAAGCTGAATCAAGTGTTAAGGCTTTGTCCATTTTAAGCAGAACAAAATAGTTCTAAAATCATCAGTTGAAGAAGTAGATAAGGCCGTCTTTGGTCAACTAAGAATCCTCAAATTCACAGGCCCTGATCCTCAAGTAGCAGATCTTCAATCACCTGTTATCTGCTGGAAGGACAACACAGCAGGGAACAAGCAATCCAGGAGGTTTGTGGAGGATATTGGTGGTCACTTCCTAACAGAGGCAATTGAGGAATAGCAAAGACAGGTGCTCTGCTGGACCTCATACTTAGAAACAAGAAGAAACTGGTTGGGAAGGTGAAGGTCATGGGCACCCTTGGCCGCAGTGACCATGACATTGTGGAGTTCAGGATCCTGAGAGAAGGGAACAAGGCAAATAAGCAGAATCACAACCTTGGACTTCAGGAGAAGAGACTTTCAGCTGTTTGGAGGGTTGCTTGGAAGATTCCCAGGGGACACGGTCCTGAAGAGAAAAAAGGTCCAAGAGGGCTCGTTGATTTTCAAGAATCAACTCATGCTCAGAAACATGTTCAGTTGAGGGATAGAAGGCCAAGCAGAGCTTGGAGGAGGCCTGCATGGATAAACAGGGAGGTCCTGACAAAACTTAAACATAAAAAAGAAGCAGAACAGAGGTTGGAAGCAGAGACAACAGACTCTGGAAAGAGACTAGAGAGACTCTAGAGAGACTATTCAAGCACACGCAAGTGGGTGAAGAAAATCAAAGCCCACCTGGAGGTGAATCTGATGTGGCATATGATAGGCAACAATAAGATCGCCTACAGAGATATCAGCCACAAAAGGAAGATTTGGAAAGATGTGGGCCCACATGGGAATGAATGAATGGGACAGGAGACCTGACATCAAAGGGCATGGAAAATGCCAGGATACTCAATGCCTTTTTCACCTTGGTCTTCACTGGTGAGATTTGTCTGCAAGAATCCCAGGCCACTGAGACCAGCAGGAAAGTCTGGAGCACTGAAGACTGATCATCCATAGAGGAGGATCAGATTAGGGAAAGGTTAAACATAACCATAAGACCTGGTGGGATGCACTCACGAGTGCTGATGGAGCTGAACAATGTTGAGGGAGGTGATCCTTTCACTCTGCTCCACACTGGTGAGATACATCTGGAAGGCTGCGTCCAGTTCTGAGGATAAAGCTCCTCAGTATAGGAGAGAAATGGACATACTAGAGCAAGTCCAATAAAGGTCTACAAAAGACAATGAAGGGACTGGAGCCTCTCATATAAGAGGCTGAGAGAGCTGTGACTGTTCAGCCTGGAGATGAGATGGCTCAGAGGAATCTTATCAAGGTGTACAAATGTCTGACTGAGGATGGTGGTATAAAGAAGACGGAAATAGACTCTTCACAATAGTATCCAGTGAAAGGACAAGAGGCAACGGGCACAAATGGAAGTATAGAAGTTCCATTTAAACATAAGAAAAGACCGAGGGTGGTCAAACACTGGAACACAGTGCCCACAGAGGTTGTGGAGTGTCCATCTCTGGACACATACAAAACCTGATTGGACTTGGCCCAGACCAACCTGCAGCAGCTGACCCTCCTTTGAGCAGGGAGGTGAGAGCATACAATCTCCAGAGGTCCTTTCCAAACTAAACAGTTCCATGATTTTGTACATCTATGGAACACATTGTAGTATTTTACTGTAGTTGAAGCATGCAACAATCTTACCCTTTCACTTCCTATGCTCAATCATGTCATAATTAAGGAAAATGGTCAAATCATCAATAGAATTTTGAGTAAAAGGACAAACAAGCTCAGAACAAATAAACACAGTTGATATCACACTGCTTTTGTTAAATCAAAGGAGGCACCAGAGAGGCTAATTATTTTTGCTGTTCTTATCCATCAATGTTACATTTTTCAGTGTTCACAGAGAAAAACTTTAGTTAATGAGATCCATAAAGATTCTTTAATCAGCTTATATTGTGAAAAAGTATTAAAGTCTCCACTTTCACAACAGGCGCATGAAATATATAGTTTTATGATATATTACTAGCACAGGAACTCACCTCCCCCTTTCCCCTGAACCACCTGCAATTTTTAATAGTCATGTATCGCCAGGGTACCAGAAACCCATAAAAGTTTAACCTGCCAATTAACAACTAGGTAAAGTTCCAGCCTTGTACAATATTTTGATTGCTTCCAAGAGGTTTTCACAAAATACAGAAAATATTTCCACAAAATTGCTAGCCAGAGTTTTGATCTGTTCTATTAAAAGTTGAGTAGTAGGAGAAAAACATAAACGTATTACATATAAAAAAAATTCATCAACTTTTATACATGACAGTAGATCTGCCAAAGCCAACTCTGGATAAAAAGCACTTATTTGTGAAGGAAAAGAGGGAAAAATAAAGAAAAAAAATAAAGGCTTTTGTTCTAATATTTCCTCTCAAAGGGGCTGTGGAAAGTAAGGGCAGAGTTCACCTATTTAATACAGGTTAATCAAGGCATGAAATACAGTGCAATAGTTTTCAATTTATTTCATGATACTACATCAAAAAAATAATGAGGTCAAATAACATTATCTTGGTCTACAGTAATTCTTTAAAAACTAGATAAGAATGCACCAGCTTTCAAGCCATTTTCAGGAATACACAAATTGAAGTGCAAAATAGTTACAGGTAGGTCGGGACTGGGAGGTACAGACCAAAGTATAAATTTCTTTTGGCATTACTATTGATAGTCACGGATCCTAAGCACTGACCAAGAGTCCCATTAAGGACTGAAAAAAAAAAAAAAAAAAAAAAAAAAAGAACAATAAAAACATATCCAGCTCTGAGAGCTGAGATTGAATTATAAAGCAATAAATTGTAATGTATATTGGCAGGAAAGAAATCATAGACAGTATGGATCATCAACTATAACAGGCACCAACTCATATCCATCAAACTAACCATTGCTATGTTTTTGCAGGCACCACACAGTTTTGTAGGTGATCTCCTAAACATCAGAAACATAATGCAAAAGCATAAAG
>WHYT01014427.1:2410-26066 GCA_009806455.1 Tetrax tetrax | reverse complement strand
AAACAGCGGCCCGGCGGCCCGCCCACCCCCACCCCGCGCTGACTGGCACCCGCGAGCACCAAACCGCAGCTTGCTCTGCCAAGCGCGGCCCGCCTCCTCGCGTTCGATTGGGCAGCGGCTGGACGCCCCGTGGAGTCATAGGTTAAAGAGCGTGCCCATCACTGTCAAGAGAGGGGCCCGCCCCCGCGGTAGTCCCGGCCCTTTCCACGCCCTCCTGTTGATGGACAGCAGGGACACCACCATGGACATTCTCCATTGGGTAACAGCCAAGAAATTCTCTAATATTACTGGGCGAAGAAAACGTCAATCTTACGCGCCTCCTCCCGCCCCGAGGGCACGGTGCCAGCGCTGATTGGCTGACACGGATTTCTCGCGCTCTGATTAGCGGCCAGCCTTCCCACCCAGCTCCCTGACCATTGGCGGCTGTGCCGGTCACGTGGGCGCCCTCAGCAACGCGCCGGGGCTTCCTTAGCAGCGGGGCCGCCGTGCGGGCCGGGCCCGGGACCCTCGGAGGCCCGGGGTGGGGGGTGAGAGGCCGGAGGGGCCGGGGCTCGGCGCTCGGGCCTGGATGGGGCTCCGGAGGGAGGCAGCAGCCACCTGGGTCTGAATCAGGATCAGGGTCCCTGTGCCAGGGCCTGGGGAGAGGGGCTCAGGGGCCTGGTGCCGCTCCCCAGGCCTAGGCCCCGGCTGGCTGTGAGCAGCAGCTTCCCCTCGGGGTGGCAGAGCCGCGGCGGCCGCCCTGTTCCCGCGGGGTGCCGACCTGGCGGGGTGATTAGCTCTGCGGAACCGGCGTGGACTAAAGAGACGACAGCCAAACGCAAGGGAAGCGGGCAGCCTGGCAGGTGAAGGATGAATCAGCCCAGAACCCGCTCCTCGGCCTGTGCCGGGCGCGGCCGTGGAGAGGGTTGGTGTGTTGATTAAAAGCCATGAGGAAGGCAGAGCTCTCTAAACCCAGATGTTTATCCTTCCTGTCCTCCTTCCATAATTACAGGCAGCTTACGCAAGCAAAAGTTTGAGGATTCAAGCCCTTTGGACTGATTAATTAGCTGCGCAGTTCTAGAAAGATAAATAGTCTCGTTGTCTCCTGGGCAGCGTCAGGGATATTTAAATGACAAAGCCAGGACAGAAAGTTTTAACTGGCAGAACTGTCCATTTCCCAAAGTTTGTGTGCAGTACTTTATATTGACTGAACTAGACAGCCTTTACTATGGATCTGCATTAAGTCCTTTCTGCAGACAACCATTGTTATTGTTTAAAGTTTCCCTCCTTCCTCAAATTTCTTATCACTTTTATTATGATGTTGGTGTTTAAAATTTAGTGAACTGCTGTTGTTAATTTCCCTGTGCCATAAATACATGCCCCTTACTCTATAGATCAAACTTGCCTATAATGAGAAACTGACCTTTTCAAACTAGATTAAATGGTGCATGGAGCCTTGAGGACGCCCTCTTTGTGAAGATGGCTTTCTGCAACAGGTGACTGCCATGCGACAGACCATTGTGCTGCACAGGGCCTCCTTTCCTGGTCTATTTATCTGGGCAAACTTTGGCATTCTTCACAGAAACCACTCAAACATGGTGGGAAGTTTGGATGTGATCGTGCCTGGCCGTGTTACAGTGCTGGGGCTGTAAGGCTGTGCTTGGTGACTTTGTGATAAATGTAAAGTCTGTCTTTGACATCAGCTGTGAGTTGTTAGATCTTCGTGATGCTCAGCTGTGCTCTTTATTCCTTGGAATTGTCATGCTTGGTCAATGAATGCTGGGAATAGCAGCCAGGCAGTGATTTTGTTTACTTTTCTTTTCTGTCCTTTAAGGCTGATAGTGTCTAAAAATGAGTCAGTTATACGATAGCATTGAGCCAAACATTATTGATGATGAAATGCTTCAGAACGCCATTGAAGAGCAGTATCCAGAGGAGTTAAGAAAGCTTGTGAAAAGGGAAGGTATTAAATTTACAGATGTGACAGAGCTACAGCTTAGTTTTAGAAGTGAGTATCAGAATATATACTTCTTTTTCTTCTTCTTTTCTTAGAGGCTAATGGAATTAAGCCTGAACTGGCTAACTGGCAATTCAACAATCATGATTAGCTTGGGTTTGTTATGTGAAAAGTAACACCTGGGCTTTTATTTTTGTTGTACCTGTATGAAGTGGTTTCATTGGAGAGAGCCGGCTGCTTTGCTGCTGGGTAACTTTAAAGCTGCTTGACTGTTGCTGCTGTTCTTATTTAACATTTATATTGTGGTGACACCTACAGGCCTGTTGGGCCCTTCTCTGCGTGGACAAACCAAACCCTGGGCAGGCTCTGCCGTCGCTGGCCACTGCGTGAGAGCGGTTCCGGAGATTATGGTGATCGCAGGCCAATTCGGTGGCTTCCTCTGGTCATCCGTAGCCTTACCGCAGCTTGCCTCTTACTGCCAAGCCAGTCATAAACTTGTGTTCAAAAAATGAAAAGGAAAAAAGGAAAAACTCAATATTTGAGTATTTTGGGGGTATATAATTTCACAAAAAATCTGCTTTTGGTTATTTGTTGCGTGCTCCAGCAAAACAATGTGTGTGTTGGTTGAGTTCCTTAGAACAGACTCTGTGTTACCTGGTCCTGCATGTATTTGTTTGCAAATACAAAAAATAGAACAGTATTTCTGTTCCTTGCTATACACCGCACTTCCTAAACAACAACAGCACCGCAGCAGCTAACAAAGTCTTCTGGGAAGCCGTGGAGGGGAAGAAGAGAACTGGGAGTGAGAATGTTCTGCCTTTTCTGTCACCTTGGTCCTAACGTTTTGCTGTAATGCCTAATGGCCTGCCCTTGGGATTCTGTTTTTGGAGAAAGCTAAGTGCAGGGATATTGATTAGTTCTGAACTGCAGCCTTCACAGAAAGAGTAGACCCCAACTTTCTCTCCTGTGATAAAAATCCCAGGAGCAGGAGAGTAATTGACAAAAGCAGTAGCTGGCCACTGCTAGCCTGCAAATGCAGAGAAAAGCAGAATCTCATCCCAGACCTCTCTCTTGGAGCTGGAAAGGAAAATGAAGGTCAAGGCCTCCCAGCAGTGCATCCATAAAGCCACTCTTGACTGCAGGGCCATCGGCAGCATCCCCTCAGCGACTCGTTGGCATCGCTGATGAGCGGTGTGCGCTGGTGCAGGACACTGAGGTTAACTGGGCTGTTTCACTGAAATCTCCTCCAGCCAGTGGACCTCTCAGCTCTCTAGGGCAGGCATCACACGCGACTGTAATCTGCTGAAAATAATTTTGGAGGTGAAACTGGACATGTTTTCCTTGTGCAAGATAGCATGTCTGCTGAACTGAAAGCTGTCTCACACGAAAAGCAATTTTCTTTTCTTTTTTTTTTTCCTGTGGCTTTAGATATCCTGCAGATTGATAATCTGTGGCAGTTTGAGAATCTGACTAAACTGCAGCTGGACAACAACATAATTGAGAAGATAGAAGCGCTGGAAAGTCTGGTTCACCTTGTGTGGCTCGGTAAGATACCGGCCCACGAGGCTGGATGCTTTCACAGGCGCAAAGCAATCGGCGAGGAACCCGGGATGTCGCGTTTCTTCTCAAACACGACTGATAGGAGCTTTCCCAGGGAAGGCTGTCAGCTGCCTGTATGTTTCCTCGTTTGACTGTCAAATGTCAAAATGCCTGAATATCAGAGCTGCAAAACAATCCTTCAAATGTTTTAATACATTCGGTGTGGCAGGAACGGGAAGCTGAGATCCCAAGGTTGTTTCCTGGGTTTGTACTTGCATTTGGAGGAGACTTTCAGAAATATTTATGGAAACACCGCTGTGATTTAGAAATCTGTATTCTGTTTTCAAAGCTAATGCAGGCATTTCAGAGCCTAGAACCCACTGTCTTTACCCCTATATGCTTAAGGGCTTGTCATCATTGTCTTCCCAAAAAAAGTGCCCGTCCTTGTAACCTTCTGTGACTACTCTCAACTCAAAATTCAGGATGCTGATAGCGACATCAAAGAGTGATGCAGATTTTGATGCTGGGCAGATCAGTGAGCTTGTTGCTGCAGATTCACAGCTCAGAGCATTCTCTGGGATCTGTAGCCACGTTGCTGGCTGGTAGTGTAAATATATCCTCAGCCCTCTTTGAAAATAGCATGCAGGGCTTTGGTTCATAAACACGTCTTGAAATGTCTAATGGGTTTTTCCACCCAGTTGTCTGCACTGTTCCGCTGCACAGATGACTAATGCACTTGTGAATCAACGGCTGATGGCCACAATGTAAGCAGAGTGTTTTGAAGCACACTCAAGGGTTTCGTTTGCCCAAAGGCTGCAGGGGTTCAGCAGCTGCTGCATGAGTGTCTGAGCTGCCCAGGGGCTGGGGTGATGCAAGGGGCTCAGGTGATGCAAACAGCTGGTAACCTCATCAACGGTCTTTAGGCTCCTGAATGGCTCAGTACTGGCCTGAGGGCAAATGCTACCCTTAGTCATGAGGAAGGTAGGTGTTAGGATAGATGTTCTGGCAGGATAAGAGGGAATTTCAGTGAGGGAAATAGCTAACGTGGGCATACGCCTTTGCACACCTCCACTGACAACAGGGCAACTGTGAGCGTGGAACTGGCATGTGTTGGTCCTGTGGGAATGACCATGATAGCGGGCATTGGTGCGGCAGGAAACAGTCTGCAAGAAACGAGGCAAGGAGTGTCAAATTTGTCACAGAAATACCTCCCTTTTAGGGCATTTCCCTACCTCTTTTCTTGTATTTTGGGTTTCCCCATAAGGTAGCAATCACTTTCAGGTTGTGGACGTGTACTCTGCTTGGAATACCTTTGACTGTTCCTCTCATTTAAAAGTTGCATGGGCAGTTGCAAGGAGATGGGAATGAATGATTATTTAATGCTGAGCCTTTCCTGTGGGGCACTGAACACCCCTGAGGAAAATACTGTGCATAAACTCCTAAATCAAGAACCAGAGTAAATGCAAGGTCTGAATCAGGTCGCTCTGCTAGAAGTAATTTAACTTTTCCTTGTAAAACTTCTGATTTGTAAACTCTTCCCCAGACTTGTCCTTCAACAATATTGAAGTAATTGAGGGCCTGGATACGCTTGTCAAACTGCAGGACCTCACTCTCTACAATAACAGAATATCTAAAATTGAGCACCTGGACACATTGCAAGAGTTACAGATTTTCTCCATAGGAAAGAACAACCTGACCGCTCTGGAAGATGTGAGTGCTCCCGGTCTTTGTAAACGCTCCCTGCCAAAGGATCAAATATTCTCCAGCTGACACTCACCACAGGGACTGAGCCCCTCCTTAGAGGAGAAAATTCTCCTTAGGATTTCACTGCCTCTGTAGGCTAAGTTATGGCTTTGGTAAGCTGTCCCGGTGTTAAGTGCTTACTACAGCTATTTCTCTTTTAGATTATTGACTCGTGGGGCCCCAGTTCTGTTACTGCAATCAACCGTGGCAAAATTCCTCTTGGTTCCTGTGAAAGCTAGAAAAGGAATACGTAGCCACATAGGAGAAAGGGAGGGAGTGGAGACTGGGATTTGGGGTTCTTTTGAGGGCATCTTACCAATCTAAAACCTGGGATTTGTCCACCTCATCCGCCTTCTCTCTACACCCACAGTTTATATATTCACTATGTGAATTTAAGTATTTCCTTTCCTGAAAAGCATTAGAAACTCATAATTTAATGTCACCTGTGTTTGGCAGCAGAGAAGGATATGCATTGCAACATAACTGTAATAAGAGCAACGAATTTCAAGGCTGTGTGTTTCCCCAGCACTGGGAAGCACAGCCTCTCTTTCCCCTCGCCGTAGGTGATCTATCTCAGGAGGTTTAAAAACTTACGCACGCTGAATCTCACGGGGAACCCTCTCTGCGACGATGAGCGGTATCCGCTGTTTGTTGTTGCTTATCTTCCAGACCTGGTGTACTTGGACTTCAAGCTCGTGACTGACACCACAGTAAGCGTTTCTGCATTCCCTGCTTGTGAAACCAGGCAGTAGCATCTTACAGATCATTTGCTTCGTTAGTATGCCAGCAATGTTCTAACATTCAGGGCAGGTTTCCTGCAGAAATCAAGCTTACAGAAACACGGAGTGTTTATTCTGCCTCCACCGAACAGCTGTGATCCTGTAGGCCAAATTCTATCAGATCTGACAGAGAGGTAGAGGTGTCAGAGGCATGATGTCTTCACAGATTTTGTGAAAATCAGCAGCTGTGTGTGGGAGAAGGGCCTGGATAATGTTGCCACAGAGAGGCTGCAGTGTGAGTGCAAGCCTTCTCCGAGATTAGAAAATCTCGGAGGAGATCGGTCTTGAGATACGGATCCAGGGGAAGGGAGGCTTGGTGGTCCTGCTGCTCGCTGAGAAATGAGTTTCAGTAGCAGACTGACAGACTATCAGGCAAGCAGGTGCCATCGAATGCGCTTCTGGCTCCTGATTCCTGAAAACAGGACAGTGCGTCCGCACCGGTAACCCGTGGGACTGCAGAGCTCAAAGAAACAAAGAAGGGGTTTTTTGTTTGGGTTTGGTTTGGTTTTTTTAGTAACCAAAGAACATAATTAATTGCAAATTTGCTTGGCCCAGAGCAGGAGCTGTACGTGGAATATGCGTTACCCTTACCGTAGGACTGGAGGGGCTCTTCAGGTCATTGAGTCCAGCCCCTGCTCGTACACAGTACGTCACAGAATTGCACACTTAAATTTGTCAAGCTTCAGTTTCAAGCTAATTAGGTTCTTGCCCCTGCTACTATCTTGCCATCCACTCCTCAGAAGAGCCTTCTGCTCCCTAGTAGATGTCTTAAACTCACTAGCTGATCAAAGGGGAGCTCAAATTCTACAAGTCAAGAAGGGCCTTCTGTTAAAAAAAGAAAAAAAAACCCAACCCTAAAGATGAGGAAACGGGGAGAGAAAAGTTTCCTGGGACTCAATCAGCTCTGATGCATCGAATGCAGAGTCAGAGTAATAGGCCAACAAAAAATGGGATGAGGAATGTATTAGAAAATTCATAGGTAGTTTAATAAAAAACCCACAAAGAAATGGAGATGCAGATGTCACTCAGCTGCATGTTCTAGAAAGATTGAATGGTTATGCCCAGATTTGTTGAGCAATGCTGGATAATCTAATAAAGCTATTTAATTTCTCTGCATTTCTCAGCGAGAAGTTGCAGTTTTAAAGTATCAAGATCGTACAGAGCCGTTGGAACGTGAGGAGGCCCAGGCCCTGGCTCAGCTGGAGAAAAAACAGGCAAAGCAGAAAGAGCTAGAGTACCACCAGGTATGTTTTCTTTGGCTGGCTGTATGTTGTCGCAGGAGAAAGCAGCGCAGCAGATATTGACTTCTCTTTTACCTGGCTGAAGATTTAATGAGAGGTTAACATCGACTGTGCTAAAACTGAGGCGAGGATTAATCTCTGTGATCTCCGGATCTCATCTCTTGAATGAAAACAGGAACTGCTGTGGGATACACGTGATGTGGGGGAACATATTTCTTTTGGCTGAACAATGAAATTACAGATACAGATCCTGTGAAGCTACATAGTAAATCACACCCAGGGATCTTATCAGCCTGACATGAGATTAAGAAAATTACAGAGGGAACTGTTAGCATTCTCACGGTGCAGTGATTTTTATTTTTTTTTTTTCCACACTAAGTTAATGCTTTTCATTAGCTTTATGGTTAAACTTTCAGAGATCACTGTAGTCCTGTGAACGGACTGAAAACAAAACCAGGCAGAATGGTGCTTTCAGTTGTGGTCTGGCTCCTTGTTCCAGCTCTCTAGAAGATCAGACTGGCTGAAGAACGGGAGGTGGTTAAGTGACAGGAAGGACACCTGCACCTCTTCCCTCCATCCCTCCCCAAAGTCCACTGACTCCTTGTCTGAAAGGTTTGATAGCCTTGCAGTACGTGGTTGTATGTGATAACGTTTTATATCAGATTTAGCAGTGTTTTTATCCTTAGGCTAGAGAGTTCTAGCAGCAAAGCCACATGTGGACCAGGATGGTTTTCACTCCAAGTTGCAGGGTGTTTTCATGCCTTGGTTGGTGTATCTGGTGCGTTGGCATCACTGTATCTGCACTGGTGTTCCTCTGCCGGTAATGTGCTTATAGGAGAGAGACATCCTGAGGGCTGGCAGCAGGTTTGCGTTCTTTATTTTACTTATATTGCTCTGATTCTCTTCAAAGACAGCCTTTGTTGAGTACCTGAATGGATCATTCCTGTTTGACAGTATGTATGAGGATGATACAGAAGCTGCCAAACTGGCTGACCTCCCTGGCGTGGGTGACCTGCTGCAGGCATATCCTTCCTGGGTCTAGAATACCTAGAGCTAAAATGTAATGCCTTGAGTTAAGAAGGACTCTTCATCCGTTGCTTTTGTCCAGGGCTGAAAGCGACATTGATCTAAGATCTGAGATGGTCTGGTCTGTGTTCAATTTTGGAATGGTAACCAAAAAAAACCCACTGCAAGACCGTGAGACCACTGACAGTTTTAAGGTTTGATATCTCATGAAATATGAGGGCTACGAACACATGGTTTGTATTACTGGCAGGCTGGCCAGCCCAGCTTGAAACATCCTATTTGTAAAACCACTCATTTCTATCACCAACAAGTTATGAGATTCCAGCATTTTAAATTCTCCCCATTGTAATTACCATATTCCCTTTCCTTCACTGAATCAAACGGAATTTCGGTAGCCTTCTTTTCTGACCCTTCGAGAATCAAGGCTTTGTACTTTCTTTAAGTCTGGAATCCACTTAAAGTTTAAAATGAGCTATAAGATAAATCTCTGTCAGTTAGATTGTAAGAGCGCAGTTGCTAAAATCATGTTGAAATTGAAGTGGTGGGAGATAGGAACAGACTAATCAGAATGATATGAGTTGCATATCTCACAACCTGCCAGAGCTGGCAACGCAAAGTTTTCAGGCCAGCACTTTTTTTGCTCATCATTGCTCCTACACGGAAGATCAGAAAGCAGACACTTTTTTTTTTTCTTTTTTCTTTTCTCATTCAGATTAATAGACCATTGTCAAGGCCAGTAACTTGACCTTCCTTAAAATTGCATTACACTGTTGGGGAAAAATGCATCACGGCTTAACTACAACAGACTCTAGAAACAATTCCATTGCCAAGATAATAGCAGAAGAAAAATTGACGTTATTTTTGTGATGCTACCAAGTCAGTAGTTTATTCTGTGCTCTGGCTGTAGGCTCCAGAGCTGTATTTATTAACCACGCAGGCATTGTATTCACGCTTGTGAAGACAGATAGGGTTGTGTGCCTTGTTCTGCTGCTATGTCAGAAAAAAGTCAGAGAAGTAGATGTATTTCTTTTTCTTCCCCAAGGCCTTTTCCCCCTCAAGCTGCCACAGCTTTCTCCATACCCTTAAAGCAGCAAAATCCTATGCGTAAAACGTGAATAGGTGACCCAGTCCTGCCACAGACAGAATACCTGGCAGCCTACTCGCAGCGAGGACCATGGAGTTTACATCACAGTAGCTTGTAACTCTTGTTGCTCAGATTTGCAGAGGTAGAAGGAACACAGCACCTTGCTCCACTGAACAAGCAAAGTTCCTTGACTCTGGTGTCACATACAGGAAGGAGTTTGTCAAGGTTTGTGAGAACTTATTTCACTACGGTCTGAAAGAGTATGAAAACCGAGAAGCTGAGGTTTCTGATTTCTACGAGAGCCTTCATGAAGCACTAACAGCCAACCAACAAGAAGGCAGGAAAATAATCCTAGACTTCGAAAATCGGAACAAAACGGTAATGTTACACTTTTGTTTGTTTGATACATTATTTCTCTACATCATATGCCAGCTTTTAATTTCACTGAGAACGAGGGTAAGTCCATTAAAATTAGGAAAATTATTCTGGATTTGCACTGTTGTAATAGGAATTGGTACTTGATCCCTAATCACAGAATCACAGAGTGGTTGTGGGCCTCTGGAGGGCATCTGGTCCAACCCCCCTGCTCAAGCAGGGCCATCTCTAGCAGGCTGCCCAGAACCATGTCCAGATGGCCTTTGAATATCTCCAGGGATGGAGACTCCACAGCCTCTCTGGGCAACCTCTTCCAGTGCTCAGTCACGGATCTTTCTTTACAAGTTTCTTACAGTATAAATCTGCACTAAGAAAATTATTGTGTTAGCTAATATAATGTTATTAACTTACATAACGTTCAATTTTTTTAGTAATTTATGTAGGAAAATAATTTGAGGATTGAAGTCTCAACCCTTTGGGCAAACCACAACCAGCTAACGCTGGCAGCCTTTATTTAAACTGGAAATTCAGCATAGGACTAGATTAACATATCACAGTGTTAGCTTATTGTCCACAAAGGTGAAGGCCCTTCAAGGCTTTACAGAAAAAAAAAAAAAAAAAAAAAAGTGGCTAAACATGGTAGAATGGTAGAATTTTTTTACTTTTCTTTTTTTTTCTTTTTTTGACATCCAGAAAAGTTACTGGCCTTTAAGAAAACTGAAATGCTCAACATTTCTTTTAGTTTAAATATTTTTAAGTTGATTTAAAAAAAATATATAGATTTCAGATTTAATGCCACTCCCCTTCTCTTTGAGGCCTCCAATAGCTCTTCCTTCATTAAAGAAGGAGATTGCGTGGTATTCAGCTTGCTTTCAAGTAATTTTCTGCTTCAGTTCATTTTGTCAACAACAGCTCAAAGAACTTTGACAAAAAATAGATAAAGTTATTGTAATGTATTTCCAGTCTTTTTAAAGCAGAAACTATCTTTTTTTTTTTTCATTCTGCTCAACTACAGCCACCCATTGTGGCTGCTAAGGGCGTAGCTTCTAGCTGGATCCCTCTCTGACCATGTATAATAGATGGATCATCATTTTGTTTCCACAGAAAAAATTGGGGGGAGACTAAAGCCTGGCAACGCTGTCAGCTGAGCAGAGCAAGTCCCTGACAACTGACACCGGGCAGAGTCACGAGCGCTGGCTCCCTTTGAAAAGCAGGTCACTTTTATTTAGGTGCCTTGTCACACGCCGGCAGCCTGCTGAATCACTCTGCGCCCAGGTCCTTGAACCTCGCTGACTCATGCTGGCAAACCCACTCCATCAGCTCCAGTTGGGACAGGAGTTTGCAGCCTTACCAGAGGGCAGCAGAGGAAGATTGAGATGCATGTTCAGTTAACTTGCACTTGAATTCCCAATATATCTTCCATTTAAAAAAAACAAACAAACAAAAAAAAAAACCCCAAAACAAAAAACAAAATAAAACACCAGAAGCAAACATAAACAAAAAAAAATACAAAAAACCAAAACCAAAAATGCAAAATTAAACCCAAAGAAACATGGCTGAAGCCAGATTTTGGCCTTTCGCCTTTGTCCGATGACCTGCCGCTTGCAAGAACAGGACACAGTGGTCAGCGTGACAGTTTTCATTTAAGTGCTGGAGAAGTTGGTGTCAAAACTGAATGCTGTATTTTGCCAGCATTTCCCCATTCATTTCAAATCCTGGAGGAGTTCAAAAGGCCCCAGCAGACTGGTACCTGTAAGCTGTTCTTAGGGGCTGTTTGCCTTACTGTAATCCTTTCGTGCGGTGCGGGCTTGGGTACCCTCTAAAATAACTCTGCTCTCTGAAGTTGGTTAAAGAGCAAAGAAGCCTTAAAGGCCTTGAACGTTGAAGTGATTGCTCCCAGAGGTGTGGCTGGAATGGCTGGGGAGCTTTTTGAACCTCCTAACTTGTTTACATTAGAAAAGAAGATACCTTGCTCCCACCTTCCCCCCTTTTAACACTGCAAAGTTTGGGTAATCTAGTCCATTTTCAGACACGAGTCTTGGCAATGATTTTCATCAGAATTCTCTATTTTAGCCTGTTCCATTCTCTCTCAGGACAAGTGTATGAGACATCTGAAAACATGTATATTTTTTCCTCCTATTAACATTTGATTAACTTATTTTGAACAGACGTGAAAATAATACATTTCTCGGCACGGGAGGATTTTTTTTTTTTTAAATTCAAGAAATCATAAATCTTGTCTGATACAAAACTGACGTCAATATTTAATTCTGAAGGGCAATAAATCCTTGCTGGAAGAGGAAGGCAGGCAATGATTGGTATTCCATATTCAGAATACTAAATCCTGACCCTATGGAAGTCAATGAAGATTCTCCTTGACATGAAGATGATCAGGATTTAGACCTGCCTTTCTTTCTACCAAGTAATTGTTAATCTCTTCTTCATGGCCAGCAATGTCAAGAATCCCTTTTTTTTTTTTTTTTTTTTTTTTTTTTTTTTTTTTTACCTTGAAATGTGTCAGAAGGGGAACCAAAGTTGGAAGCACAGAAGGGGCAAAGCCTTCTGCTGACTGGAGGATGAGGAAGCGTTTTCGCCGATTCCACTGCATTGCCCCTGGATCGTTAGCGCAGCAGCATACCTCAGCACTGTTGACTACCCACTATGTAAATCTGGAGGCTTCCTGACTCATCACATTTCATTTCAGCTCATCAGCAGCAGGAACTTTTCTCACATATGTAACAAGTTAATTAAATTGCAATGGAGTGCTGAACACAAACTATAAGTAATTTATGTATGTATCTCTGTGTTTAGAGGCTGGATGAGATTCACAGTGCCAGTAGTGACGATATTGCTGAGTCCAAACGAGCCGAGTACAGGGAGGACATAGTTCAGCTGTCAGAAGAGCTCATGACCTTGGAAATGCTGATAGCTGACCAGCTGGAGGTAAGGGTCAAGCACATACCTGTGAGACCTCACGTCCAGAACACGATGGGGGGTCATTTTTCTGTTGCTGCACCCCTCTGTATAGTAGCCCATTGCACAAAGATGGGGGCATAGGTCTTCCAGTCAGGCTAATATTTCTCTCCATCTTATTCTGCTCAGAGTTGATCTGGGTGAGATCAGGCCCTGGATATTGATCCAGTCCAACAGATTTCTGCTTCTCAGGGCAGAGCGCAGTATGTCCTTCGCATCTGTCCAAGCTGATTTCCTGGACTTTAGAGAAAGGGACTTGAGGTCATTCAATCATCTTATAGGTCTGCGTACAGCAGTTGCTGGATAGCGTGGGGGATGCATTTGGGATTCCAGAGGTGTAATTCTTTAAAGCTGATCTTTGCTATGAATAAGATTACACACATTCCTGCTCAGCTTACTGCATTTGGTTGCATAATAGCTGCCTTTCTTCTCCCCAGACTTTTCCTCAAAAACTAGGGCAGGGCTGCTAATGTACATCTTAATTTAAAAAAAAAAAAAAAAAAAGTAATCTGTTTAACAATTAGCTGGCAGGAGCTGTGGCCCGTCTGCAAGCACATGCAGCAGTTTACTTTTGTGAATGTGCATGACAGAAAGCAGCAGCTCAAAATGGATTCCTCGCTGCATCAGGATTCTGCCTTTTAGTGTTTTCTGAATTGGTCCTCGTGTATCTGCAGTCTCTGATGGAATGAGCAGCAACGTTCCTGCCTGCGTGACCTTCTGGATTTGCAGGATCCGCGTGGCTGTATTTGAACTGTCGTATCCAGACATTTAAGTGCAACACTTCACAAATTCTCCATCAGCCATTTTTAGAGAGAGGTAATAGGCAGCAGCAATTTTAGTTTCTGAGGACTAAAACAAAAGCTGCAGTAAGCCCAGGCATTGGTTATGCTTCCGACAAGAGGCTCTTCATCCCTACAGTGAGACTGCAGCATGGCAGCGTACAGGAATACAGCACTCTCCGTGCATCACTTCGGTGAGGGTAAAAAAGGATCAGCTGCCGTGCTCCAGACACTGGGTAAAGGTACCATGCAGTCAGCTTCCCCCCAGTAAACTGATTACGATTTTCTGGCCCTGAAGTGCTGCAAGATTTTCTTTCCTCCTTTCAAAACACTTTAAATGCTTGAGGCAATTCAGTTTCTGACTGTGCTAATAACAGCAGTGAGTCCAAATTATAATCAGTTGTAGATTCTTCCGAGACTCCCTGACTTCCTTTTTTGTTTATGCAAGTTTTCATTGTAATATTTCCTTTTTTTCCCTCTGTTAAGGAACTACTAGAGGATTTTAAAAGAAACGTTGCTGTCATAGCATCAACCTTCATTGAAAACGTTAAAGGAATATATCCTTTTGACAATATGTTGGCCTGGACCTCCCAGTGAGGTACATGTATCTAATTTCTAAATCAAAAAATGAACCATCAGTATAGAATTTGATTATTTATTTTTTAATTCAACAGAAAAGGTCTTTTCCCAGATTTTCAGGAATGGTCATTTAAGGTGCCCAGCTCCTTTCCGTGGAGACTCTGGAGAGCACAAAAGGATCTAAGTTCTCCTGTGCTGACAGTCTGTAGGATTTATGCAGCTTTCTTCCCCTTGGGAATCTTCCTTTTTTCTCCACATAGGCATAAAACAACCCTGGGAAGATCTGGTTAGACTGTTTTCTAGGAACATTCCTGCTACAGCAGCCAATGAACTACCTACAATTCTTGTTGAAGTTTCTTTAAATGGCCTTCATTTTTGTGTTGTTGACGTGTTCTGGAAAACAGTGAGATGAGAATACCAAAGTGCTTCACTGACAGGTTACACTGCTTTAAATCTATACATCTGTTGGCTTGCTGCAAATAATTGCACCATATTCAGGGATTAATTGATATCCTGGGAGGCCTCCCTCAATTTCCTTTGCAAACCTAGGCCCGCTCTCAGTTCTGCATAATTTATGGCAGTGGGAATGAGACCCAATGTGCGGAGCTGCAATTAAGAGCAGAAAGCGTATATCCTGACACCACAGCAGCTCCTGGCAGCAGCCAGGCTCTTCCCTGCGGAGGCCCGCTGTGCAGACACTCGGTCTCTAGTTACAGGAGGCCATTTAATCTTTAAAATGGTGTGATGTGGTGTGGTCAGCCTTTTCCTTAACAGTCTTCTGTACGATGAGCCAGTGCCGGGACCTGGAAAACAATCACCATGAAAAGCTGCTGGAAATTATCACCACACTGGAGAAATCTGTCAAGAATGAGCTTGATGAGGATTTGCCAGATGATGTTCGAACGGTGAGGGCACCTAAAAATTCATTTCTGCTAGGGAGTTGGCAAGAAGAGGAGGCCACAGCCTCTTCTCAGAAGGGACAGGATTTCCAGGAGGCTCAGTACAGCCTGAGCCATGCCTAAACCAGAGCCTAACCTCCTCCCAAGAGCCCCCAGCCACTGAACTGCAGTGGCCCCAGACATGTCCGCTGACTAGGACAGAGGATAACTGCACTGCAGCTTTCCCTGCGTGCTGCCAGGGCTGGTGGCAGCAGCCCAGCAGAGGTGCTGAGCAAGTCTCCCTCCTTTCTCCAGCACAGGTCACTTCTCTGGCTGATCTCCAGACAGCCCCAACCCAGCAGGCACTTAGGCAGCGTCTTTGCTGCACTTGCAGCTGGTTTTGTTTAGATTCTTCCTGCTCCCCCAGGAGAATCCGAACACTGCTCCGAGTTCCTCGCACCGAGGCTGTTTGCCTCCGTGATTTCAAAAGCCCTCCTTGGATCTCCCCAGCCCAGGAGCTGATCTGGAGGCAGGACGTGATGTTTCAAATGGGGCCTTCCGCTGAGCCCTCGGTCTCGCTGTGGTATCAAAAATCACTGCAGTGCTCCAGTCAGCAACGCCGCTGACCTTTTTGCCTCCGTTATTCCTTCATTTAGTGCCTAAATGACTCAAGTTTTGCATTTGCTGTGGTTTTGCTCTGTCCAGGTTATCCCAGCGCCCCGATTACTCCAGGTAATCAAGAGCTGACAGACACAAACCAGACCCCTCAGCCCCCCGGGGAGCTCCCTGCGTTATGGCCTGTGCAGATGGCTGCAGTTACGCACCATTGCTGCGCGCCCATTTCGCCTCACTGCCATCCATTTCCAATGAAGCAATCTTCATTTGTTCAACAGCTGCACTTGGCTGCAGGAGGAGAGTCATTACGGTTTAGCAAAGCCACCCTCTATTTAGAGCCAGGAGGGAAGTCACTGCTTCAATTAGAAGCTGGGACTCTCCAAAAATGAAGATTTACAGCCAGCGCCACCAGTGCAAGAGACTCTTCCAAGTGCGATTTTCCACTTGCCGCAGCTGCTGGGCCAGGCGTGCTGCAGCACATGCAGCCTTGCTGCAGCGTCAGCTGCCCGCAGGGGCCTGCGTGTGCTGCCAGGCAGCACTGCCTGCAGCAGAGTGCTTGGCAGCAGCCATTGCTCCCTGCTCCAGCAGGTGAGGCAGAGGGTGCTGCCTCAGTTTCCCTCCCAGTCCTAGGGATGATACTCCATTACACCGTAGCGAGGCCGGGACAGATCCTTGCGAAGGGTAAAGCACTGGATTCATCCCGATGACGGGGGCTTTGTCAGTCTGAAGGAGAGGTCTGATTTTCTTCCCCTGAGCACTGCAGTGACTGTGCTGCTAGTTCTGAGCTCTGCTGCTTTCGCTGCGCATCCGCCCCCCCTCCTCTCATCTGGCCACTTTACCTCCTAGCTTCTTGCGGACAAAACCGTAACTGTCAACGCAGCCAACGCGTCCCATGGCATCCGCCTGCTGAAGATCGCGAAGCGAGAGAGCGACATCTTCAGCAACGCCTACCGCTGGCAGGCCTCCGTGACAGACAAGGTAGGAGACTCTCACGCTCGGGGAGGGGGTGGGGCACAGACAGGTCTGGCCCAAGTGGAGGGGACACTCTAGGAAAAATGCTCCCTAACCGTTACGGGAGCCCTCTGTGCTCCAGGGACCCTGGCAAGCCTGCAGAGTCACCGCTTGGTTTCAATCTGTTCAGGCTTTCCAAAACGAGATCGACAGAAACCGCGACCGTGTCAAAGAGATCGTTCAGTACATCGACAGCCTCCAGGAGGAGCTGGATAACTTAGAGATGCTGGAGCCGATGGAGTAGGTCTGTCACGGGCTGGGCAGCTGCCGTAGCTGGGGGCGCACAGGACAGCCCCCAGCAGCCACACACGCAGCGAGGACTGCTGCCTCTCTATGCCTGAGCTGCCTGGGACATTTCCCATCTTCCATCCCACCGTAAACTGCAAATAAAAGATAATTCTTGACTCTGGAAAAGCTTAGGAAGCTCTGTCTCTTCCATCCTCTTGGCAAGAAGCCCACACAGACAGAGCTCAGACCTGGTCACAAGGGGTTATGGATCATCTGTGAGCTGATTGAACTGAATCATCGTAGCATATCATGCCTGAAAGCTTTGGTACCTGCAGGCACAGCGGCAGCAACCCGAGAGCCACGGGCAGGCGGCAGCAGCCTGGGAGAGCAGCGCTCTCCATCAAACCGCCCCCAGGATAACAGCAGGTTTCCAGCTCAGCAAGCACAAGGCTGGTGGGGGCTCTGCGTGCCCAGGAGCCTTGTCTGCTCACCGCCTCACGCAAAAGCAGCTTTCTGCAGCGTGAACAGAGCAGCCCCCAGCTAGCAGGAAGGGAAATCAATGGTTCCACAGGAGCTCACACACCACCGCTCGCAACAGCCAAGCGAGGAGTCATTAATTCCCCTCCTTGCTCGCTGACAGCAGCTGCTACGCTCGCTTGTGGGCAGCTTCTGAGGAAGGATGCCAGCCGGGGCGGTACCGCTGGAGGCAAGCGGCGAGGTGGGAAGGTTAAACGAGAGGGTGGCTGCGTACGCGCTCTGGTGAGAGACCAGGTCTCCGAAAGCCCTGTGGCGGGTGCTGCCTGTCGTACACAGATTTAGCTCATGGTGCCCTGTGCTTTCAGAGATTCCTGGAGCCCAGCTTCCCCTCCCTCTTGCTGCAGGACTGCACAGTCATCTCCCTGCTACTCCTCTGCTGCAAGGACAGGGCACCTCGCACAGAGAGGCTCACCCAGGGATGTGGAGATCCATTTGGTAGCTAGTGTCTGCTCTGCTTCACGTTTTTTTTTCCTGCCTGCAGCCATCCCAGCACCTGCCTAGAGCCTGGCAGCTCAGGACCTACACCACAGTTTGGTGATTAAAGCAAATAAATACTCAGCAGCATTGGCTTTCAGTATCTAGCAGGGGCGTGCCTTTAATCAAACAGAGAGACCCTGGTGTTACATACAGGCACGCTGAGGGATGAAGAACAGATGCAATGGAGTCTGTTTTCAGATTTCCGTAACAAGTGTGTGTCAGGAGCTGGCAGCTATGAAGACGTGTGGCATATGCTGGGTATGTCTGTGCCGTGCCCTGCCCAGGAAGCCGTTTCTTTCGTGGGAGCTCCTTCGATGAGTTACAGACACCAGGAACGGACAGAGCTGCTGCCTTGGGGATGCAGAGGAAGCTCACCTTGACCTTTCCTCCTCGTGGGCTCAAAATTGCTGGCGCTGCACTGCAGCAGGCAGTCCAAGCGAGGAGTTAGGCTCCTCAGTATGAGGCTGATCCCAAGAAAGATGTGGTGGCAGGAGGGTGGCTACCATGCACTGGGTCACACCAGCGATTCACAACCGGGCATTGTCCTCCTGCACCCAGCCCAGCGGCCTCAGTCCTGCAACAGCTTGTGTTTCACAGTCGAGCTCTCGGAACAGAGGTGAACAAAGAGAGTCCCAGCTGCCGCGCGAGCGCGCAGCTCGCACAGATCGTAGTCGTGGGCCCACTCCACGCTGCCCCACCGCCGAATCTGAAGGAGAGGAGGAACACGAGTCAGTTCAGAACTGGATTGCACATAGAGCTGCTCAGCGAGTCTCAGCCTCCCTTTTCATGTTTGTGAAACACGGGTAGCCCTCCAGGAGCTGTGCAAATCCCTGACTGCTGGGGCAGGGAGATCTCCAGTTGGGTACAGTGGAAGGACATGCTTCATCTGTACAGGCACCTGAGGCAAAGCCTCTTAAAGGGAAGATGAAAAGATTCCTGTCAACTTCAGCCACTTTGGGGTCAGGGAGAGCTTCACGCCAGGCCAGTTTCTGACACGCAAGTTATTAGCTTGCTGTCTACCAAGGCCTCCAGGCTGGATAACCCAGAACAAAAGAAGCCAGCTCTGACTCTGCAGTTCAGATTAGAGGGAGAAAAGCAGCCACCTGGGTTCTGCAAAAAGAAACTGGCAGCCCTGGGAGCACTCTGGGCTGTTGTGCCCATGATGTGGCTCTATAGCAGCACACTCCAGCTCTCTCAAATGGGGAGACTGATGGAGTGGAACCTCTCCTGCAATAGCAGGCCCTTCCTTTGCCAGTTATTTGTGGCAGGAGATGCGTTTGTCATGCTGAGATTATTGCTATTTGAATTATAGGGCTGTTCTGTAACATCATTTACCTGGTATTCTTCCTCCAGGCGAGACAGAAGCACGGCTTTCTCTACTGTAATGTGCCTGTCAATCAGGCCCATGGACAGAATCAGAGATTTCAGCTGGGTGATTACGTATTCTATACCTGGAAGGGAATAACCCAAAACAAATGAGATTCACGGTTGTTTTCTGCAGCATTACAGTGGCATCTTCGCATGCTCTGAAGAGACAGCTGGGGTGTGGTGCCTCCTCCCACTTGCATCTGGGCACTTCAGCGTCAGATCTGCCGTTAACAGCAGATGCAAAGTGCTGCTCTGGCCGCGGCCACTGCAGTGACAACGGCTGGGCCTTGGAAACCGCCTCCTTCCATTCTGCTGCAAACCTGCCCCGTGGAAAGGGAAGGGATACCCATCCAGGCCCGAGTATTCCGGAGCTCAGCTGGAAGTCCAGGGTGAGAGGGACTCGTGTGGGGTTTGGTGCTGAAGGAGCATGGGCAGAGTCTAAGGAAGGAACTGAAGTCAGACTCGTCCTGCGCTACCAGTCTAGGCCAGACCTTGAACTTCAGGTCTAAGGTCGACCAGCTGCCCAGAAGCTCCCCTTTGCCAGGGGAAGCACATGCTTTTCCCTTCCACCCTGCGCCACCCTGCCTACCCAGGTTACAAACTGTGAGGAGAAGAAATGATTCATCAGAAAATATCTTTACAGGAGTAACAGAAAGGCTTTGCAAGTCCTGTCCCTGTTAACTTCCCTTAGCTGCTCAGCCAAGAGGAGAGTCCCTGCCTGCAGATTTCAAACATAAACCTCAACACTCCGATTATCTCAGCGTATCAGCAGAAGAGGGAAAACATTACAGTCACTCTTCCGTGACCGCCTCCTGGGCTAGCGCAGCCCGAGCGGAGCGCTCTCACCTTGCAGGGCCCACATGTTGTAGGACGCCAGGTGGGTGACGAAGGTCTCCTTGGTGCTGGCAGGGATGTTCGGCCCCAGGATGCTGGTCGAGGAGCCAATTGCCACGTTGTACCTGGAACGATCACCCGGCCCCTTAGAAAAGCACAGGGCTTGCGCACCTCGCACCGTCAACAGTCACAAGCACGACAGCTCCTGGCCTCAGCAGGGCGTAAGCAGACAGAAACGTCTTTGACCCCTTACCTTTTCTCAGCCCAGGCCACAATGGGATCCCATTCGTTCTTCTGCAGCTCTGCCAAGGCGGGCGGCTCCTCCACACGATAGCTGGGACATTGCAGGACAAAACCACACCGGATGTTCACTCCCAGGCTGCCTTCCCTCCTTCTGGGAAGGAAGCTGCCCCCCACCAGATCACAGCAAGGGGAACAAGGGCCTGCTGTCCACCCAGGCAGCAGTGACTGGGAACAATCCCCCGACTCTTCCCCAAATTCAGAGCTTTTTGTTGTTCCAGGAAGGACAATTCTATCTTAGTACAAAACAGAGCAGCAAACCAGCCAGCAGAAAATTGCAGGTAGCGCCAAGGTGGCCACAGGATGCAGCGAGGTTTAGCGGTTAGGGCAGGGGACATGTCCCACGGGAACTCTCTATATGGGGCCACTCCTCCCACCTCACCTTTACTGGCCTAAACTCAGACCCTTGGCCAAATCCAGGACAGATCAGAGCTCTGCCACGACTCGGTTACAGTGGACATTTTCCCTCAGTTCCCTTTTCAAAATCCACACTGTGACACGACAACCTCCGCGCCAGCGGGCCCCCATCTCGTACCAGACGGTGTCAGTCTCCAGGAACTTCACAGCCGCGCGGATCAGCTGCATTTTGTTTCGCTGCGTGGGATTGTCCAGCGCTGTGTTGCACAGTGTGGTCTGCAGGACAAAGGCAGTTTAAACCCTGGTTATTCAAGGCTTGGGAAAGCAGAAACTTCCATTGCACAGAGCCAAACAGCAGCAGAGGAATTCGTGGTGCGAGTCTTACACCCCAAAGCAGTTCTCACCCCCTGCTCTGGAATCCATTCTGTCAGCTGGCAAAGCCCTTGCCCGGTGGCAGTGGCCTGGTAAACCCCTCTTTAGCTCCCAGTATTTCGATTCCCTGTCTTTAATCCTGACTTCCCTGACCCGACTGCTCCCAGCACGCTGCGTCCTGCCCTGCCGAGGCCCGAGTGCCCCACCTCGCCGCGCTCACCAGGTGCATGGTGTAGAACTTGATGGTGTCCTTCTGGGAGTCCCACTCGGTTGCCACTGCGATGGCCAAGGCCTCGCTGGGGACAGCAAAGACCTTGGCCTGGGGCGTTTTCAGCTTTCGGTGGTCCAGGTTTATTTCAAAGCCTCCTGGGAAATCAGAGTATAAATCCTGGGGAATCAAAGAGGAGCAGGCACTAAGGAACAACAGACAACTCCACAGCGGGAGCAGATTCAGAGCCGGAGCTGACAGGAGCACAGGACCAGGGATACTCAAGTTTCCACCATCACTTTGACATCCTTTTCCCCAAAAAAGTCTTGGAAGCCGTTTCCCGCCACGCAGCTTCGCTGTAGATGAGGAAAGGGCAGAGCAGGCTGGTGACAACACCCCGCTGGCACAGCCTGGGCTGCGGGTGTGCCACGCTCTCGCTGAAGCGGCGTGGGCTGGTAACGCCCCTCCTGGGAACCAGCCCCTCCGTCCTGTCCCAGCGGCCGTACTCACCTTCTCCTTGAGAGATGCTCACGTTCTGGTAAAACCGCTTCCTCTCTGGGGGCAAAAACAGAGCCATTCAGAGGGCAGGCAGAGAGGGTTCGGTCCCTTCCCCTGCTCCCCATCACAGCCCGGAACAGACGGAGCCCTCGGTGCTGTCGAGGTGGCCTGGACACAAAAATTCTGCCCATTCACCCACAGCTTCCAAGCAGCCCATCATTTAGGGAGCTCCGCTCCACTGGGGAAAGGCCATAAACTGGTGAAAACCCACAGGGCTGCTGTGCACAGCCGGGAAGCGAAGACGACCTGTTTGACTTTGCTTCCACCAGCCCAGGCTGGGCTCGCAGCTCCCTTTGAACTGGCCCGCACCGAGTTTCTAGAGTCTGGCAGGAGTGGTTTCCAAAGCAGACCTGCCCCAGCACCTCTTCCCCGCCTGTTAGAGGAATTTCACTCTGGCCTCAACCTTCCAAGATTTTTGCGCTGCGGTCACGTTTGGCAAACAACCCCCGAGCCGCCTTGGCCAGCTCGCTGTCCCTGCTTGCTCTCAGAGCAGTGAGAGACCCAGCAGAGCTGGGCTAGGGGCAGGGCAGCCCACAGCCACCCCCCTGTCCACCCCTGCCACAAAAACTTCACCCGGTGCCAGCCCAGGCGCTCTCCCTCAGCGCCTCTAGCTCATTCTCTGCTTCGACCTCCAGCCGACGCGCCGCTGGGAGAACCACAGCTGCCGGCACGCTCCGGAGCGCGCCGGGACAAGACGCCGTTCCCTCCACCGTGATCGCCCGCGGGGGCAGGACGACGGCAGGCGCTCGCGGTAACAGCCGGACGGCGCCGGGGACGCGTCGCACCCGCTGCGGCGTGCCACTGAGTCACCAGGGGAGGAACCACCTCCCGCCGCCGCCTCCAGCACGCGCGTCCTGCTCCGCTTGGGAATACGCCTGCTCCACCGGCAAGGTGAGCCTGAGGGAACCGCAGGGCTGTTTTACGAGCAGCCTCCTTCCCTAGCAGTGCTGTTTTACACACTTCCAGCACCTGAGAGCTGCGTTACGCGCGTTGCGAAAGCTTGTCTCTCTCACGCAAGGCAGGAAGAATCGGCAAACCATTCCCCTGACAACAGCAACGGGATCGTAAATCCCAAATCCATAAATCTACCTCCTAAAGGGTGAGGGAAGCAGGTCTGCTATTCTAGGCTAAAACAAAAAAAAAAAAAAAAAAAAATTCACATTGCTGCTGGGGAAATGGAAGAGGATTTCCCAGGCTCAGCAACCTGCAAGCTTCGGGGCCTCAGAAAGCACCGGGGTGTTGGGGCGCAGTTGTGAATGTTAACGTGTGTGTGCCCCAGAGGAGTCCTGAGTCACCTCGGTGGGGGCCTGGCACCCCAGGGCGAGTTGCAGCAGCTCTGCAGTCTCACCTCAGACAGAACGAGACGAATTTTAACTGCTCTCTGACCTACGCCGTCCCAGCAAAATCTGTGGAGGCGATGCATGGCCCAGAACGCGCCTGAACCTCTCTGGCCGTGCCCCACCCCCCCAAAATCCCTACGAAACCACCAAACCACAAAAGCAAAGCGGTGCGCTGAGGACTCCGCTGTGCTGCCGGCGAGTCCCTCCTCCAAACCTCACCGATGCCGGGAGAAGGGTGGGGAGGGGGGACGCTAAAAGGCCTCGGGGAGCCCGGGCCCCGCTCCCTGCCACGCGAGGGCTGCAGATTTGACCCTTTCCCCTCCTTCCACCCGCACCGAGGGCCCCGGCTGACCTTGAGGGGTCCCACCGGAGGGGGTGGGTTCCCCCCTCCCCGAAGGGGCCCGGAGAGGCCCCGGGGGGCGCGGCGCTCCCTCACCTGCCGGCGGGGCGTAGGCCCGGCCCCCGCCCGGCCCCACCGGGCCGCTCCCGGCAGCGGCAGGAGGCGGTCGGGGGAGCCGG
>WHYT01014426.1:12886-32850 GCA_009806455.1 Tetrax tetrax | reverse complement strand
TTTTTTTTTTTTTTTTTTTTTTAAAAAAAAAAAAAGTGGGCGCATTTGCATAATCACTGCTTTGATGTGGCCAGCGAGATGAAGCTGTGTCCCCCCAAATCTGCCACGGGCCAGAGGGAACAAAACAAGCGGGAGCCTTTCACTCGGCTGGCGGCGCGCGGGGCAGCCCGTCGGGAGCGCGTTTTTCACTCTCGCTCTCTTTTTCCAACGATCCCTTTTAATGATTCAACTCCAGGAACGCCAGAAGTGCGGCCAGCACCTCGCTCGCCCTCTCCCCTCTTTGCTGGTCGGGTCTCATTCTCCTTCCTCGTTTCTCTCTTGCTTTTAGGGAGCACTGGAGTAGGTGCCTTCGGCTCTTCCGAAGGCCGGGATGGATGGGACGGGCACCGAGCCACGCGGGAGGGCCATTTTGGGTGGCTCAGTGCCGCTTCTCGCCAGGTTCATCATCCCAGAAATACTTCCTTCCATCCCAGGTACAGACCCCTCAGCCTCGTGTGCCACGTGTTCCCTCTTTCTTCCCTCTTTCCTCTTAGATGACCAATTTTTGGAGGTGATGGGATGTCCCGGCCCCAACCGGAGCTGCGTCTCCCCAGAAATCAACGGCTCCCGAGACGATCGCAGCCAACCTGGAACGGGACCGGGGGCTGCGGGATGGGAAAGCACCTCTCCGGACGAAGCGGAAAACCTGGGAGCGGTTTCCATGGCAGCACCTCGCCGTAATAACATGTGTTGATGATCCTTCTGTGTATTGTATTTTGGCATAAAAGCTTCCCCGCGCCGTCAGAGCTGGAGGGGCAGCTCCATGGCCCCCGAGGGGGTTTACAGCCCTCCCTTGGCATAAAGAACAGCGACAAGAAGCCAAACTAGCGCCGGCGTGACAGCAGCCGCACCCCAAGGGCTTGCGCTCGCTTCCTTTCATGTCAGGCATAAATCTTCCAACCTATCGGCGTAATTAAAAAAAAAAAAAAAGTCTTCCCGACACGGCCCTCGTCTGGCTGGCGGATTTTAAGCTCAGCTTTCGCCCTCTCTCCTAGGAGCCAAGGCAGAGAGCCGGCCTTTCGGGCTCGGGCACCTCGCTGCTGAGCTCCTGGATGCTCACCCAGATGCAAAATGAAAGTAGAAGAGCTGTAAATTCAAATCTGAAGACACTTCAGTTCAGCAAGGAGAGTTGAGATTAAAAAAAACCCCAAATTTCCTAATTCAGGTGCCTCAGGTTAGGGTTCAATAAAACCGCTCCCCGGGTTTTACCGATATTGCCGCAGCGAGAGTTGGGTTCCGTGATGGTGAAGAAGGAACGCCGTTACGCTGGGAAAGGAGGGGATGAGGGTTCACCTGCTACGGGGCACCCCGCAGTGCTCCCTAACGGCTTTGTTACCGCAAAGCGTACGACGTTAAGTAATTAAGCACACACTGGCTGGCCTTTTGAACACCGGATGCATTCGTTATCGCATGATGTTTTAATTGAAAGGACCAGTCATCTGGGATACGAAACGGTTACATCTCTTCTTATTTCCCTAAGAAAATAGGTATGCAACTGAGAAAGCCCCCCCCAAAATATTTGTAAAATACGTATTTTGGTGTATGAAAGGGCGTATGTTTCTCTGCAGATGAAAAGCAAGATCCCACGCCGATCCTCGTGCCGCTGCCACCTGCCTCCATCCTCTCTCCGACCTGAACGCCCTCCTAAATCTCCCGTTGCCATCACAGAGAAGACGTTTTGCCTTTCACCATCTCAGGCCGGGGACAGTCCATGGCGCAGACCTTCCTACGGCCTCCCCTTGGACTCTGGCTTTCCTCATGGGCTGGGTTTGGGGTTTTTTTTTGCATTTCAGTACTTTCTCCTCCGGGACTCAGCCTTTCACTGGTTTCATCTGCTTGCTTTTGACACAGTGGGGTTGGTCCTCCAGTTTGGGGCTCACACTCCTCAGATTGGGATGTCACAGTCTCTCCTCTCCTCTCCATTAAATATACTGCGAGCTTTAATGCTGATGTCTCATAAAAAAATTGACCTTTTCAGTTTTATGACGTTTAAGAAGTATTCTGCTGGGGGAAAAGCCCATCATCCATCGCCGCCGAGCTCCTCCAGCCTCTGAGGGCCCTGTTGCCCCCGCTTCCCCCCTCCGCTGTTTTTGTCATCCACGGGTCCCACATCCGCAGCCACCCTGCAGAGCCTCACCGACGCAGGGGGAACGAGAAGGAGGGGAGGGGGTTTAGGTACCCCAGGGGGTTGGGGATCAGCACCCCGGGGGCACGAGCGGCAGCTGCTGCTCCTGTCATGGGGGCGAGGGGAGGTCTCTGGGGGGCCAGGAGCCCGGGGGGCTGCAGGTGGCCGAGGGATGCCTGGTTTTGTGCCCAGCTTCCTCTCCCTGCGACGCTCTCATGGGACAAGACACCAAATCCCAGCTCTCAGCCCTCGTAGACGATGGGAGCGCTTGGCCCCCCCACGTTTGCCATACAAATTTGGGCTTGGCTTTGCCTGGCAGCAGTAAAGCCCCTTGGGACTTCTCCTTGCCCCCAGGCTCGTCCCGCAAGCCGCTCTCTGCCTGGGGAGGGACGTTCTGAGCATTCACCGGGGCTGTCAACAGGCCGTCTGGTTCCCTCGGCCGAAGTAATCAGATAAACTCAGCGTGAAGGAATAAAAGCGAGCCGGGAGCGAGGCTAACGGTGAAAATAAGCCGGTGTTTTTCAAGGCAGGCTAGAAAGCTTCGCGGGAGAGCTGGCCTCGGGCAAATCCCCGCCAGTCGGCGGTGGAATGGGGCTGCTTGGCCTCAGCGGGGAACACCAAGAAGCAGGAGCTGCCCGATCGCGAGCACGGGGAGGTGTCAGCACAGGGTTTGCTCAAGCCAGCCCCTGTTTGGGATAAGGCACGTGAAAGGGTAACTCACGGTCTTGGGAATCCCCGGATCGCGCGAAGGGCAAAGAAGCCACCAGAGGCTTTACGGGACTCTGCGGAGGCGTAGGGATGGGAAGGACTGCAATTTATCACCAGGGCATGAATCGTACCCATCAGTTCTGCAAGGGCTTGGACTTCACAACATTTCGCCTTTATTACGCGTGCATTTGGCCACACAGCCCCAATTCCTGTACCAAAAAAAAAAATCTCAAGCACCCATCTTTTACACAGCAATCACAGTGCTGCCGTCCACTGGCACCAAGAGAAACCCTGGTGGGATTATTATTTTTTTTTTAACCTGGCGTAGGTTGTCATCTTACTATGGGGCCAAATCTTGCACCTTAAAGTCTAAGACAGATTCTTTTGCTCTGACAAGCTAACTGTTGCCTTCCACTTACGGATACATCCTGCCTTCAGCCTGTGATGCTGCCACGTTTGCGCAGGTCCAGCGAACCTCCGGCAACCTTCTCACTCCTCTGACTTCTTGTACCAACTTCAACAGCGGCAGCGATTCTGCAGTGCTAAGATTTAAAATAAAGCCTTTGAAAATTGATTGGAGAAAATTAAAAAAAAAAAAATAAAAATCTTCGGACTGCTGAATCAGGGAGCGTGGCTGTGATGGAGGGTTGCTTGGCAGCGCTTCGCAGCGGCCGGCAGCGTGCGGAGAGGGAATACGGACGGTGCTGGGACGGCTGTGACACACAGCCTCCCTTCCCCCTCCTTTTATTAAAAAGAAGAGAGACTGGCCCAAAGCTGATGGCATATTTACCTTCATGAGTTTTAAAAAAAGTTAATTACTGCTCGGAGCAAGTTAGTATGGCTGTCCTGAGCTGTCTTTTATTAGTAGTCGCCTTCATTAATTTCCCTCGCTGGATTTGCTGCTAATAGCTGCTTGGTCCTGGGCAGCACAAAGCAGCATCTGTGCCATTGAGCAGAAAAGCGGGAGTCAGGCAAAGGGGGGCACGGGAGGGGGTTGTTGGGGGCGCGCGCGACGCCGTTTGCAAATCAACCTCTATTAACGTGATGGCCTGCTCGGAGGGGACGGCAGCCCCCGGAGCCGGCACGGCGGTTTGGGTTTCACTTGGCTGTTAAGCGAGGGAGGAAAGGCACCCGCTGCCAGCCGGGGTTACCCAGCACGGGCCGGGCACCCCGGGGTGCTGGGTCCTCCCTCCAAGGCAGCGAGGTGACAGCGGCAATCATCAGTGTTTTGCTGCAAATATCCCCGTTCTGGTTATTTCAACCACCTGTAAACAGAGCTGCGCGTGCCGGGTTTCCCTTCCCCTGGAATAGCAATCCCACCCCTGCCACCAAGCCACACAGCGGGAAGGAGCTCATGGAGGAGGCTGGTGCTGCCGCGTTCAGCTCTAGCGCTGAATTTTGCCAAGCAGAAGAGATCCAGCAGCGCAGGCTGCCTTTCCGCGCTCGCTCACGTGGAGCTTTCCCTGGGAACAGCTCTTTCTGGTAAAGGACCGATGCCTAAATCCAGCAGCTGGGCTCCCGGGGCAGCTGACGCCGGGTTTATGGCAGCGGGGACGTGCTGCCTCGCGTGCGGGGGCTGCCTCACAGCTGGAGGGGGTCACTCCGCGCCCGCTCTGCGCTGGCCTTAATAGCCCAGGATGCTGCTGCTGCCGACGCGGAGGGAGAGGGACGGAGGCAAGCCTGGCTCAGCCGTGTATCACTGAGTCCTCGTTTCACACCGCATCTTACCAACACGACACAGTTTTGCTCATTTTGTAGAGACCTTGGGGTGACGGGCTCTTAATGGCCATACCGAGCTCTGCTGCTGGATTCTGGAGCGCGTTGTAATTAATCAAGTAGAAAAAGGGCCCTTGGTAGCCAGTTACTTAATATAAACCACCGCATCTCTTAAAAAAAAAAAATTTAAAAAAGAAAAAATAAAGTCTTGATTGGGTCAGAAGACTTTCTTCTGAAACCAGAGGAAATAGCAGAACAGGAAATTTTTTTTCTCAGTAGTTCCAAGATGAAACTTCCAGCCAAAATATTAAACGTTCCCTCATCAGTCTGAGTCAACTGCTTATTTCTTCCTATAATCAGCTATTTATACCACAACTACAAACTGATAATTTAAGTTCTATGTGCTTGGGGCCATGTATGTGTCCAAGTTCTTCAGGCGATGAGGTTACAGAGCACATTAATCCCAAATTTCCGGCGTCCAAACTCTGGATGAAGACGGGGTGCCTGCGCTCGTGAAGGACCGATACCTCTGACGTGTAACGAGTGAGACCAGGAAAAGCTACGGCCTGAAATACGACGATGTCTGTTTTAACAGGGAAGCAGAGAGGGTGACATGTGGTACTAACTTTAACTGTGAGTAGCCTTGACTTTGGCTGAGATGGTAAAAAGTACGCTACAATCCAAGAAAAGAAATCAGCTGCTAAAAGCAGGTATTAGGAAAAAGTCCAAAATAAGTAACATTTCCCACAGGTAGATTTATTTAGGAGCATGTCTGAGCACAAATATTTTTTTTTTCTGTGAACAAGAGGTACAAGCTGGAAAAGGCGTTACGTTTCAGGGGTCTCAACAGTGCCTGTGCTATTAGAGCTGACACCGCGGGGCCGGCTGCCGGCAGCGTATTAGGACACTTTGTTCCACGGAGATTGTCCGGGAGGTTTTGTTTTGCTTTTAATTGACTCTATAGAGAGGGGGAAGCCTCTGCAGAGAGGCTTTAACACAGCATCTCTGCCGCCTATTAATTCCCCGAGATCTCGCTAACTAGCTTTGTTTCCTCTTCAGAGCGCGGCGCTCTCTCGCCGGAGCACGGAGCTACGTACGCGCAGCGTTTGTCGCTTGGTTAAAGCCAGCGTTTCCCCACCACGGCGGACAAGGCCGTCCTTTATTGGCTGCGGAACAAGATAGCGGGCTTAATCTTCCCAGTAACACGTGAGTTTCCATGTCTCACTTTAATCTGCGAAACACTGGGGCCGAGTGTACCGTCACATGCCGATTTTACTTTTCTATGAGCGAGCGACGCGCCGGCTCAATGATGGATTGTTTGCTGGCTTTTAACAACAGTCAAGATGGTGAATGCCCCGGGGTGACAGACAGTGTGCAATGGGAACGGGCAGCAAAGCTGATGGCCCAGTTCAAGTTCACCTGACAAAGCTGAAGCGGTCTGCAAGCAGCGTTCGAGAAAGGATTATTCACACTAGCATTATATTTTTGAATGCATTTTTCTTCCTGCGCAGCTGCCCAGCTCCCCAACACTGAAGGTTTACGCACCATAATAAAGAGATTTAATTTTTTTTTCTTCTTCTTCTCTTGCTTCTCCCTCTTTACACCTAGTTCTAATCGGTCAGTGCAGTGATAGGGCATCTTTCCAAACAACGTGGCACAAACATCACCTAGAATACAATAGTGTTGCTAAAAAAAGGGAACAAAAGCCTAAAAATCTCTGCTGCCTGCAGAAACAAAAGCGGACGGTTTTGTTAAAAGCTAACTCTCTGTTGGGGACCCCTCTTTTTGTGGGAGTTTGATGCCACGTTCCCTTTCTCTTTGGGAAAATCTCCCCAAAGAAACGATCCCAGCCTTTGAGCTCGAGGGCAGGGGAACGTCAGGGCTTTGGAGAAAAAGAGAGAAATTGGAAGTGAAGGCAGTTTTTCACTGCTGATGGAGCGGGAAAGCTACCTACCATCTTCCAAGTTAAAAACCCCGTAATACACATGGGAGTACACAGTTATTCCAGAGGTGTTGGCATGCTTCTAGAAAATGAAAATCTAGGTCTCATCGTAGTCTCTTTTGGCTGGATAGGCAGCAACAAATGTCAGCTTCAGGCCTGTGAGTTATTTCAGTCGTATGTGGCACGTATGTTCAGGGGAATGTGCGTAACTGTTGCTTCAGCTTCCCAGAAGTAGCTTTTCTGCTGCCAGTCAGGCTGGTGCCGGCAGGAAAGATGTGCTGGAAGAATATAAGATCACTTCCCTTCTCCTGTGGAACGGAAAAAATCAGCTGCATCTTACAGATGCAAAAATATGCCCTCTGCTTTTAATGAAACCCAAAATGGGTCCCTGGCAGAGGCTGAAACAAGCACCCTCCTGTGAGCCCACGCAGGGGAATCGCCCACAGGAAAGGAAGGATGAAGCCCCCTCATCCTGGCCAGGTATCTCCTTAACAGCCTCTCTGCAGCAGACAGAAGATAGACAGTTGAATATTGTGGGACAAAATGCATCAATCAGCATACTTAATTTGAAAATGCTTCTTTCATCATAGTCTGAATGTGGGTAAAGTTGCTAATTTTTATATTTCTTTCAACCAGACACTCCAGTTGCCTTAACTGAGACTTGAAGGGGTGCAGCATTTCGCATGAGCAGCTCCCCTCCCCTCTTTTTTCATGGCTGTTTTCTCCATAGCATACGTATACATTATCTGACCATGCCAGCAGGTCTGACTCTCTTCAGCTGACCAGTCTGTGTGGGAAAAAAAAAGTAAAATTTCAGCTGTTCATCCAGGATTCACCAAGTTGGGAGGGCACTGCTTTCCTCCATGTGCTTCTGAAATTCACTGTGACAGAGTAACTCCAGCCCTCAGGCCTCAGGGAGGTAGGTGAGTGGTTATCGGGATGTGAATTGCATGCTTTGGTTTAAACAAAAAAAAAAAAAAAAAAAAAAAAACCACCCAACAACAAAAAAAACCCCACTCCACAAAAGATTGTTTCATAAAAAGCAAAAGGCTGCAGCTGCCTCTAACCCAGGCAGGCACCGCTGAAGCATGTGGCCAGCACACACGCCACAGGCTGTTCAGTCCCGGTGTTAAAAATCAGGGGCTCTCCCAGTACGCGTGATGACAACCACACACAATAACCCAAATTCTGCTGGAAATGTTGGAGTTCACGGATGAAGCCACAGCTGTTTGCATGCGTGACAGTAAGGCATGGTCCCAGCACAGGTGGAGATGTCAAGAAAACTCCTCATGGTGTAGGTGCAAATTCCGTCTCCGGGGGTATCAGTGCAGGCTGTTGGTAGGCACACTGTGCAAGTATATCACTAAAAAATTTCTGGACGTGCGTTTTACGCTTTCCACCACGCAGCTCCGTGAGGCTGGACGACAGAGGCTCAACGGGAAAGAGTGCTGCGCCTGCCTAGCTGGAGCCAAAACCGGCACTGCGGCTGCGTACTCCGTGCGTGTCAGACACCGGAGTGCCCCAGCACCGCTGCTTGGTACAGACGGCTGCACTCACGTCCAGTGAGATGATCTGTGGGAATTCCTGACAGAATCCGTCACCAAATCTGTGGTGCTCAGGTTAATTACACACAGAAGAGTCGTGCTGCCCTTAAGTGAGACCTGTTCCTGTCTTGGGAAAGTTGTTTGAGAGTTTGTTAAACTTAGCAATGCTAAACCATTCCGGTAAAGCGTGTCTTGGTTCGAGAACTCTATTTTTGACTTGCAGAGCCGCAGAGATTTCCTAGTGTTAATAATTAATATCATATTTCCACCCGTTTAGATGCTGTGTGGTCACATATTCACACAAACACACCTCTGAAATAAACTTAGTTATGTTTGAAGCAAATCAAAACATCACCGTTTATTCCCTGAAGCATTTATTTAAATTTTTTAAAATTTTACAGAGGGTTGAAAAACGATTTTCTGCTTCTGTCTCACTCCATCTCACATTCCATTTCCAAAGAGCAGATGGTGCCTGTTGCCATTACTGGGTCTGAATGGATCAGAAGTTTGTAAGGTCTTGTAGTACACCTCTAGCTGAATTTGGGATGCCGTTTGCTTACTCTTCTGTTAATTCTTACAGATGGCTACAACAAGTAGAGGTTCAGATGGTACACGAGGTGGTAACATGGTGTTACCAGCCTGGATGCAAAGACCAGAACTTGCCAAACCTGTGCAACTAACAACTGGTGTGACTCACATGGGTATCGTCTGAGTGGCTCTGTTCTCACCAAGATAAAAATGCTCCTGGAATTGTGTAGGAGAAAATACTGTCCAGCTCACGGTCATTCTTTGTGCGAGTGTCTCACGTGAGTCTACATGAGCAGCTCTTCTGAGGGTCTTGTTAAAGAAAGGCAGCGACAGATTTCATTGCACTCCACGTGTTGATTGCTGAAGAAGTAATAAATTCCTTTCTTCCCAAAGTTGGAGCGTGAAACATCTCTGCTGGTAAGAGAATGAATCTGGGGGTCTGTGAGGTAGATGAGGCCTTTCCCGTTACCCGTCACCCAGCCTGTGGAGGAAAGGATACATCTTGGTATCCAGCATCACAGCCTTGGCATTGTCCTGCTCGGGACAGCCCACGGGCTGTTCAGGTCACTTCAGTGAGTCCCAGTTTGCACCCATGTCAGTAAAAGCAGACCCCTAAGAGGTACGTAATGAATATTGAACGAAATTGATATCCTAAAGACATCTAAGTGCTAAAGGTTGAGCCTGAAAGGTTTTATCCTTGGCTCTTAACCAAAGAGCTCCATTCTCAATTAACTGAATAGGAGATCTCTTTTTAGGCTTGCCATTTTTAAGAAGGAAGAAGCGTGACAACACCCGCTGCCTCTTTTTAGTGGTTCTCCTTTAGGTGGCTCCAGAAGACACATCCTTGCAGACTGCTTTGAGCCTACCTGGATGCAGATCACTCCACGGCGTGAAGCGGTGGCGCGCTTGGGAGCGTGCAGCTTACGTGATCTTGCTGTGAGGCAGCAAGAACAGGAGCCCTGCTGAAGGCCAACTCGTACCTGTACGTACCTCCATCGCTTTACGTCATCCAGAGACGGCATGTCCTTTACACAGCATTTTCTGCAACACGAGAACACACGCAAGAAACAACACAAACCTTGCAGATCGACAACGACGTCTGTTCCATTGGAGAACTCATAGGAGAAGTGGCCGTAGGCTAGACCGTACTCCGTGGCTTTGTACTCGTTCTTTACCACCTTCGTGTTATTCGACAGCTTCACGAACTCCCCGAGGATGTAGGGCTCCACGCTCACACATCCTTGTATAGTTCTGTCTTCCAGTATCTGAAAAGAAAGTTAATGGCAGTCAGGCAAGCAGAGACGTGAAAACACGGGTGCTAAAGCTCCTCTAACTCAAGTCTTGTTTTCCCCTCCTAGAACTTTCCATCCTAAGACAGATGGAAAGTATCTCCATGTTACCCCACTGCTGATACAAAACACAGGCTTGTTTAGATGAGCAGCTCTCATTTAAGTAGAACAAAGGATGGAACTGGATCCAACACAAAGGCAGCTTGACAGGGCAAACTCTGTGAGCAATGAATTCTAGAAATATCTAGTGTGCCCAGCAAACAGGAAACTTTTTTTCAGGAGACTAGGTCTAAAGAATAAGCTAGAATGCTGAAAAGATTTGGGTAAACCTGCACCTGGTCCTTCTTCAGCATGTAAATAACCAGTGGGAGGGTTTAGGGGGTTTTTTAGTCATTTCTGTGTTCACAGACTTGTAAGTACTGACGCCAGACCCTCATTAGGCCTTATTAGGGAGTGGCACAGAGCCAGATCCAGTGCCAGAACGGCTAACAGAACCAGTAATACACACAGCATGCTATCATATACCTACTCTGAATGGAACAGTAGAGCTTGGCACTGTATCGTGGACGCTAGCTCTCCGTACTCGAAACACGAGGAGTCAAATGGAAAGCTAAGCATAAAAATAAAGAAAAGATCCTTTACTTTGCCCCTGGGGGCTGGGTGTCAGCTTTAACCCTGTGCCAGGTCACCCACATGCAGCCCCTGGCTCTAACGGTCAGGCTGGGCGCTGGCACAGCACAGCCATCTGTCTCGTGGCTTTGCATGCTGTCCTCACAGCCGTCGTGCACAAGAAAGGGGACAGAAGCAAGAGCTGTCCTGGCTCCAGTTACCTGAAACACATCAGACCAGTATGATCCGTGCGTTAAGACTTGAGGGCACGTCTAACGTAGCCTCCTCAAACCCTACGTTAAAAACTGAGTGGGCGAACAAGCACCTCCCACGATAAGAAGTGTCTGTTTCTTTGGCTGAGCACAGGGTTATTTTAGCAGCTGGTTTTTGTTGGTTAAGGAGACTAACCCCAAACTTTCAGCTTCAGGCTCCTTGGTTGTTTTTTTTTCCAACTCACTCAAGAGAGTAATTCTGGTGACTTCTCTGCCCCTTCCTCCCAGGAGCTCTCAGATAACTCCACATCCCAGGCAGCTCTCAGACACTTGGTTCTTGTGGCTCTCTGCAGCCCATCTCTGAGGCTGGAGCACTGGGATGGAGGGACAAAAATGCCCCTCGGTGAGAGGCAGCTGACGGATCCACGGCCTCGGTAAAGCTCATGGCCCAGCTCAGGCTCAGGGTCGCATGATTAACAGAGGAAGGTAGATGAGTATCTTGAGGTGACACTAAGATGAGCTTGGCTTCCCTAGCCTAGAGAAGAGAAGCTATGAGGGGATGTTATCACCGCTCCTTCCTTAAATCTAGGCCTCAAAGACAACAAAGATAAATTGACTGATTTTAAGTTAGAAAACAGCAGAAATTGTCCAGACATCAAGACAGCAGCTCTAGAACAATTTCTTATTCGAAGCAATGTAGGTTAAACACAAAACACAACACGGCTGCTTTTATGACAGAGCTTAACAAGTACAAAAAGGGATTGCGCAAGTGCTGTTGCCTTGCATCAGGGCACTGGACTCAGTGAGTCATGAGGAGCTCCTTTCCAGTCCTGTGTTCCTGAAACCATCACCATATAGAAAAGGCCTCAAAGCTGTCCTGCAGCAAACCAGCTTGTCTGCAAGAGGTGGCTTAACTGCTAGTATTTTAAAATAAAAATTGACTTGTAAGACACTCTTCCCACCAATTCCTTTGTACTGCTCAGAAGACAGTTCTTACCAGGAGTACTGCAGACGGGATGTAGAAGATTTGGGTGGGGACCTTTTGCTCATACAGCCTTTTGTTGAATTCCGTCACGTAATACTGGGCAGTCATTTGCCGTTCCACGTCACTGAAATGATGAAGTAGTCCTTTTTCTTCTTTATATTCTTTCCCAACGTACCTAATCAAAGAAGCACAGTCAGATCTGCACCACCTCTGAAGGGAGACCTGACTCACAGGTAGTTAAAATACTGGTTTTAACCCATAGTAATTCATAAGCTGCTTCTAATTACAACCCAAAATCTGCAATTAGCAGTCAGCAGAGCTCTCCTCGCATGGAGGCCTTTACGAAGCAACTAGGTGATTTTAATCCTGTTTTCAGCACAGATGCATCCATTGCATAAACCTGCTGCTAAAATTTAAGAAAAGCAACTGGAACACCTTTCTGCCTACAGGTATTGCACGACAATTTTTGTGGTTTTTTGTTTTTTGGGTTTTTTTTTTTTTTTTTTTTTTGCTTATTTTTTAATGCAAAGCTAGAGGTCAAATAAGAGGGAAGTAACACTGAATCTCCCGTGAGAACAGCCCAGCACAAAGGTGAAGTCAGGCATAAGAGTTGTCGTGAGCGAATGAACACTACCATGGCTGGTAACTTTTTCTTCCCAGAAATTACAAAGTAGAGATTTACATGGAGTGATAGGCTACTGCCTAACAAGGCACCAGACTAGCTGAGTCACAGCTTTGAAAGACTAATCTTACCAATTTTCATTAATATTTCCACAGAAGTAGCACTGATAAACTTTTTCTTTCAGAAATTGATTTGATCAATACCTTCCCAGGGTTTCCTCTTGGTGCAGGAAGTGTATCCAAAACGCACTCCTCTGTTTCCCTTCCTTTGCCACGTTCAAGTAGTCCCCAATGAAGACAGCCGTCTCTTGGCCTGTCCAGAGGCCTGACTTCTTTGAGTATTTTAAAAGTAGAGCAGCTACAAAAAGAAAATACAGTGCGTAGAACGGACAATTCCACAGGAATGCTCTATGCCTGTGCTGAGGGATGAGATAACCAGCACTCAGAAGAGATATCCAGGCTCCTCTGAAAGCAAAGTACAGGGCTGTAAAACATATGCTAAGAAGAATCAAGGTGCAGAACGAAGTATTTTACATTAATGACAAAAAACTGCCTAACAGGCTTGAGACACGCAAGATGGGATGAGCCCTAAGTGAGTTTTACTTAACGAGCTCAACAAGGCAGCCTATAGCGGTGTTGCTCCTAGTTTCTGTATTTCTCTATATATTGATCAAGTGTGGCTGTTATTTATGATTAACCTCATCATCATTATCTTAAATAGAGAGCTTACAGGGATGGAAAGCGGAATCTAAACGGGTGACAAACTGGAGACTCAGGTAATGGGGTAGAAAGGACTTGACGAACGGGCCCAGGGAACTCAAGCAGCCTAAGTTACCCGTTGCGCAAAGGGACTGAAGCAGAAGGCACGGAGTGGGCACGGAGACAAGGCAAGAAGAAATAGGAGAAAATGGTTCCAAGGAGTTTTCTTCCACTGCTAAAATTCTTATACAAAAACTCATAAAACAACAAAAAAAATTAAGTCCTAATAAATGGCGACTAAAACATTGTGTTAAACAGCCCGAGTCAAGACTATTGTCTGCGGGAGTACCTGCTGCTGTGTGTAAATGCCCGTCGCTGCATGGAAACTTACAGTATGCTTTACGAAGCTGTTTAGACTTAAAAATTCCAGTAGGCGTCAGTCTCTGGACAAGCCAATTATGTTCTACTCCTGCCAGAAGCCGCACGTAATCATCATCCCTCAGAAATCGAGCGTCAAGCATTTCTTCCTTGGTTCTCCCAGGCACGAAGACAAAACCACTTCCCCTTGGGTTCAGAAATGCACCTTCAGGGGAACCCTTGGGCATCTCTGCTGATTTGCACCATGAACTCAGAGATGAACTGGATTGTCTCTTGCTGCTCACCACGCCCTGAAACTTCTCTTCATCTTCTTCAGTAGTGGCACAGTCAAACTGCTTTGCAGGTATCTGTCCCCTCGAGCGCAACGCTGTTGGTGCACTGGGAGCTGATTGATGCTCTGGCACAGATGCCGGAGGGCAATTGCTTACCGAGTCCCCAGTACTGACAAAATCAAATTCAGTGTGGTCTACAGTTTCCGCCTGGGCATCGACTTCAGGTATTTGGAGAGATCTGTGTCCCACCACGGCAGATTTCCTCAGCCTGTCACGCACCAAGGAGTCACTGGCCATTTTCGGCTCGATGCTGGTTGACAGTACAGAAGCACCCCCACTCGCCGGGGGACGTGAGTCAAAGGAGGGGTCCTCTGTGCTGTCTGCAGTTTCTCCTCCTGGCTGGACCCATACAAATCGGCTCCGGATTCGGGAGGCGGTGGCACCACTTCCATCTCTGCCGCTGTCCTTGGTCCTGCAGCCCAGCTCCACACGGGAGGACTTCTCCTCCTCCTCCAGCCTGGTAGGAACAGAGCAAGGGCTGGAAAGGGAAGGAGCCGCGTTGTTCACCTCTCCCGCTTTCTTTTCTGAAGAGGTCTTTCCACAGTGTCTTCTCTCCCACAGATCTTCTCCACGAAGAGACACCCTCTCTCTCAGCCTCCCGGCTAGGGGCGCATCAACCTCCGAGGAAGGCTGAGGAGACCCCCAACAGCGATGCTGAGGCTCTCGAGGAGACAGACGCCAGGCTCTGGGACGCAACGAGCGCACGTGTGCTGCTTTATCATTTTCATCAGATTCTGTGGTGCAACACTGCTCCTCCACTGAGCCCCTTTCCTGCTGCTGCCCTTCCCTGCGGGGGTCTTTGCTGCTATTACAGTTTAGTTCCTCCCAGCTGGAAGAGTAACTCGATTTTGACAGCTTGCACCAAGAGCTCTCTGAAGTACTGGTTTGACTCCTGTTTTGCCATCTGCTGAAAACACAGTTTTCATCGTTCATTTCTATTTCTAATGGCTCAATCTCTTCATCAAAGGAAATTTTCATCGCATCAGAATCAATGGATTTCTTTCTTTGGCCACCGAGTCTCTCTGAGCTACTTCCTGCTGTTGGTGAATTCAGCATTTTCCCAGAGCCTTTCCTCCGCCACACTTCAGCAGTACACACAGTGTCTACGTTTCTGGTTTCTGTTCTTAAGGTCGTAATACAAGCTCCCACTTGTGTTTCTCCTGGTGTGGTTTTATGAATCCTGCAAGTACTTTCAAAGACTTCGCACACCGACAGATGATGCTGAGAATGCATAGCAAGGATTTTCTCAAAGTTGACTTCCCGTTGCAGGACAGGTTTTTCCACTGTGCCTTTGTAACTGTCTGGAACATAAGACCTGGCATCAGAATTTGGGAAGCTTTCCACTTGCAGGTGCTTCTTCACTGATGTGATCAGAGACATGATCTCTCTGGCGAGCACTCCTTTCTCTTCCTCTTCTGTAAATGAAGCGCTGTAGGAATGCAGTTTTCCCATGGCTTCTCTACACAGTTGACTCACCTCACGGAGTTTCTCACTCTCCCCGTAGAGCCAGCGATGTACGGTGGCGAGGCAGAAAGCCGCTTTTATAAAACTATGGAGCTCCTGCTTGCTGGTGATGGGAGCGTTGTCATTCTTGGTGAGCAGGCCGATCCCGAAGGCTTCTTTGGCTTGGGATAAGTAGAACTTTCTCTTTTCTGGAGGACAGTCCTTGGAGTGACTGTAGGACAGCAAGCACACCCCACGGATATTCTGGAGGGGATGAAAAAGGAATCAGGGAATTAAAAACCTGGACCTCTGTCAAAGATAAATAAAGGGAGGAAAAAATACTTTCTTTTCCCTTATACAACTCGAAGCAAACGTCAGCTCTAGCTGCCTGCTGCAGTATTTCCTGGAGGAAACAATTGTGCCTCTTCCTTTGAAATATCCCTGTAGTTACAGCAGAAGCAGCATTCCCAGGTGGGCATGAAAGCCCATCCTCAGTCTGGGAACAGATACTGCTTTCTGCTCACCTGCTTAGCTTCCGATCGGAATTCAGAGCAACACATAGCATTGTACCCACAATACAAATAATTCCCTGCATGGTGCAATCTTTGAAAGCCAGTTTAGAGCCAAATCGAATAGCCTAGACTCTTCTCTTAGACAAGTGACTCTTTGAGAATGAAGACTAACACTTACCACGGCCGTGAGGACAAACAGCGGGGTGTACTGGCTGTAGGCTGCCGCTAGTTTGCAGGCCTCAGCAGCTGCTAATAAGCGATGGCCGAACTCTCCGAGAAGGCTCTAGTGAAATGAAAAAAAGCAAAAAGGAAAACCTAATCCCAAAGGTTTTATTTTCAAAGAGGTGGCTCTACCTGGTAAACAACCCTGTCAGACTGAAGCAAAGCAGCTTCTACTACAGGAGCAGTGGAATTTTCTTCAGCCCTTTCAGCACAGGAAAGGAACTGGAGGAAGAACAAAGCGTGGGTGCATATGGGACAACAATATTCAGTCCTTCTAAAGAATCTACACGCGCCAATACCGAGCCAAGTCTTACCAGGTCAATCTCAGCATTGGTTTTAAAACGAGCGTAATCCTTCTCATTCATGGAAGCAAAGATGTCTGCCATAATACCCAAGGAAGTAGCAATTCCCTGGAAGAGAAACAGAAAGTTATGGCAGTGGTTTTCCCCTGGTACTTTGCATTTTACTGCTCACAATAAAGCAGATTCTGTGTAGAACATACTGAAAAAAAACAAAAAAACCAACAAGATACAAAGAGAAGGACTGCTAAGAATCTCAGAGACATCACCTTTGTAGGATTTTATTAATTTCCACTTGCAGAAAGTATAGCCTGGTGGATACGCATGAATTTCCATGAGTGGCATGAACATGTAACATACAGATCTATGAACCTGCTAATTGTCTCTCTCTCAAAGATTTGATTTATACGTGCTATCTAAGGGTCTGCCCAGCTAAATAGTTAACAACGCCAGGAAGTATCTCTGTGCTTTCTGACAAATTCACTACACATCTCTGGTCCCAGAGAAATGTTCTGAGATTGAGGCCAAGCCTTCAAGTACGGCAGAGGAGAGGTGACAAGGTCTGTTTCTGTGGGACATCCTATGCTGGGGTACAATTACAAAACTTCTTAAAGCATCACCCTAGGACTTGGCAGACTTAGGTTCACGTTCCTGTTTAGCTACAGACACACAGTGTGACTGTTGCTTCATCGACAGTGGAAGATTAGCGCAGCCAAGCCTCACTAAGGTGTTAAAGCCAGACAGGGTAGCTGTTGTTGCAAGGTGTTCAGATCCTGCAGCGCCGGGGAACATCCATCACCCACAACAGACAGCGTAGTGCAGCGTGAACACTCCAGCAAACAGATATCATGCTTGGTTACTCCAGAAAAAAAAAAAAATGGAGCCTTAATCCTAATACACAGATCTATACATAAAATCTGTGGCTGCATTCTGTCCTGGTCAGAAGCACCTGTGACATCTGCAGTGATGGCTGACTTCAGCTGATTCTGCTTAATGAAAACGATGTACTTCCATTCCCCCGCAGGAAAAAGGTGTCCCTAAGCCTGTGCATGCATGCGGAAACAACGCGCGGTACAGACTTGGGCTAGAGTATTTGTCCTGCATGTTAACCTTGTCTGAGGTGCAGAATTGAAACAGTAGTGCTGAAAGACTTATCTCAAGTAAACAAAAGCTAATCTGGAATGATTATTACATTGGCAAGGATATCCAGAGGGAGAAGGAAATATTACCTTTTTATCTGGTTGAGGAAGTTTGAAATATCCCACAACTGAAGCCCAAATCAACTCTGCTGCTTCATACCACATTCCTGAAACAAAGCAGAAAAAATAGCTACTAAGCAGATTACAGCTGCAGATGGTTTTCAACACTTTACTTTACATCTCTGTGAGTCAGGAGATGTAAAAGCATACCATAGGATGGTTAGCTTTGGTGACACTAAACATTTTTTCGTTTCCTTTAGCTTCTGGCTGTGCATAAATACACATTTCATGGTCATAAAAGACTTCAGCTCAACATGGATGATGACAGGTCACATCAAAAGCATAAAATTTAGACTGTTGACCTCAAGTACCAAGCCCCAAATGCAGAAGGCCACCATGCTGAAAACAAGGGCTTTTTGTGTCTTGAGAGAGGAAACTGCTGTGATGTACCTGTGCTAAACTACTGCATGCGTTTGGGAACGGCAAATTTGGGAAATGCGTTAGCAAACATGGAGTAGCACAAGGAAAAAGGGAACAACATTTCAGAACGCTCCTCAACTTCCGGTAAGATTAATAACAACAACCTAATTTTGAAAATGTGTTTGCTTGGGACGCAGCTCTAGGTCCTTGCTGCAAAGAGATGGATGCACAACATCTTCTGTGGCTGTGTTACGGGCAGGTGTGCTATACAAGCTGAAACTCTGACATATGACAAATGTATCATTTTAAAGCTTGACTGCAAAGGAGAAAAAAAAAAATGAAAAAAACACAGGGGAAAGCCTTGAGCAGAGATTTACAGAAAAAAAAAAAAGCCTTACCAAGCTTTTGCAGAATCTGTCCTCTGATTTGTAAGCAGACTGACTGAACGAGAATCCTATCGCTTTCCTTAGCGTATCGCCAGGTACCTGCAGAGAAAGAGTGGAAAAACTCAGTAGAGAAGGAAAAATGCTGCTGTCCTTTAAAGCCTCTGAGGGTAACCTAAATACCAGTAAACTGCAGGATTCTCCCTCTTGAATTCAACTGGTTTAAATCAGGACTTACAGTCCGATAGATGACAGAGCAATGGCGCGTTAAGGAGTATAAGTAGACAGCTACATGGGCATGTAGCTTGAGTGACAGCTATACAGAGCATTTAAACCATCTAAAAAGTGAAAGTTACCTCTCTTCTGTGAAGTAACAAGAAGCCATTGTATATAAACATTGTACAGAGTTCCACTAAGAACAGCCAAAAGGACTAATATGGGATATCTTTGTTGTCAGCAGCACATACAGCAGAGCAAAATACTTTCAACCATCGGCAAAACACGTGTCCTTTTCAGGTATCAGTATCTCACAAAGATTAAAACAAAAGTTTTCATGTTAACACAGTATGATTAGTTGCACAAAGTCTTTTGCTATATTGCATTTCAGAACAGAATACGAAATCAAATCACTAAGCTTTCTTAAGTATTGTGAACATTTCACTGCAATTCTCAGCGTGAAGTATCCGTTCAACAACAAATCTCCAATGCTAAACAAACAAGTATTATAATTTAATATTGTGAAAATAATCTTCAAAGAAAAGCAGACTCTCAAGAGAGACAAAATATAGTGGTCTGCATAGCTGGTTCTACTTTTATAGTGATAATTGGTATTTTGTTTAAAGCCCTCTTGTATGAAGGCCCTTCTTGTATGAGCATCTCCGTTTCATGTGAAAAACAAATCAACAAAACCCAAACCAGGCTTCTTAAATGTTCTGAGTTTCACGGTTGTAGAGAAATCTGAGCTCATCGACTAAATAAACCCTGAAGGCTAAGATAATGGAGAACAGATACAAAATCTTAAAACATATCGCAGCAAAAACATAACCAAGTAACAATTATGGATGTCTGTCAACATTATGAGTTCTTACCATCAGAAATACCACACAGCCCTCCAACCAAAATAGCAACTATGAAATTGGAGAAGAAATATACGCCTACCTGTTGCTCCGTGGTCATTAATAAGGTTGCTTAGGATATATTCAGCTTTTAAAAGTTTACCTGATTAAAAATAAAAGAAAACAAGGTAGAAAATGAATATTTCAGTGTAACACGGGTTTTGGAAACCCATTTTGGTCTGCTCTGCAGATGCCCCTCAAAGCCAGCTGACGGAGTCGTCTGTGGCAGGCTTGGCGGGCCGCAGGAGACACCTTAACGTCTAATTCCATCAGTTTTAATCATCTTGAACCTCGCTTTTTGTCTCAATTGTCCAGCTGAATTCAAGAAAGCTGCTCCAGCCAGTGACACAGCTTAAGTGTTGGCTGAACTAGCCCATCAACCGGAGCGGGCCAGTACCCAGACACCATGGCAATGGGAGCATGAGGAGCCCACAGCCACAAATAAAAATGACTATGAAGGCAACTTACAGCCCTCCTTTCTGCAAATAAAATATTCATCAACTGGGTTTTTCAGATCAGGTTTGTATGGCTTTGCTTTTTTATTTTCCCCAGTGAGACAGCGGGAAGACACTTAAAAAAATCCTTCAGGTGTTGCCCACATTATAGGAATGATGGAATTTTTTTTTTTTTTTTAATCAATTTAT
>WHYT01014426.1:0-12866 GCA_009806455.1 Tetrax tetrax | reverse complement strand
GAAAAAAAAAAAAAAAAAAAAAAAAAAAGCAGCTGGGACAGCGTAGAGAAAATGCCGGGTTTCTCATTTACTTTTTAAAGGCCCTTGGTCAGAAGTATAGCAATTCAGATATCCCTGTTTGAAACCAGCAGGGAAGATTTGTTAAGGAACAAAAGCTCCAATTAGTATTTTCCACACCCTTTCACAATTTTCTCTCCTGCTTTTGGCTGTGAAACCCTTTATACCAGCCCCTTTGTGCTAGCGAGAGGAGCTGGGAGGGCTCAAGAGTATCGGGAGGGGGCTGCGCGTTGGAAAAGATAACACGCCAGCACGTCATCCCCAAAAAGGGATGGAATATCTTCTTCCAAGTCAAGTAGTTTCTAATTGGGGTGGAGGTGAGAAAAGGGAGCGGTACCTGCGTTGACGGAGAGGCGAGCCTGGCGGATGAGCACCTGCGGACCGATGGGCGTGGCGGGCTGCAGCCTGTGCAGACCCTTGGCGATCTGGAGAAGTTTGCCGGAGGCGTCGATCCAGTACAGGAACCGGTCGATCAGGAACACAATAGCAGCTGCCGTCACGCAGTCCTGGACCACGATGGAGGCTTTCAAATAAACCTGAAAAGAAAACCAGCGTCACGGGGCAGCCTTGGAAAAACTCACCTCGCGAAGGCTCAGGGAGCCGCCTACAGAAAATACTCAGCTCTGCCTACGGACCGTTCCAGAACGGACGTGATATCCTCCGTTATTTGCCGTAAGGTGGCTACACAACTTCACAAGAAGTCAAGTACCCAACATTACGAGAAACAAATACTCACTAGCAACTAAAAGGCCATCTCAAAATTTCTACTCACCTTATAATCTTTATGTTCTTAGGCACTTATATAACGGAGAAAGCCTTTGTGGCAGTGACCAGATTATAAGCTATAGTTACAACTGCTCCTAATCACGTTTTCATTTTTAAGATAGGAAGGTACCAGTTTCTTTTGTTGAAGCCACAGATATCATTCCTGATTTTTGGGGGTCTTTATAATTGTTGTTTAGTATTTGGAACTGCACAATGCAGTGCTCTGTTAATTAATTTAAATCACACCCAACAGATTACCAGTAGTAATAACACTTAGTCTGAACAGGGGACATGAGTCTAGAACAACTAGAAATGGTCACAACAGCCATTGACTCAGATGGAGCTCAAGCCATCCACTCCTTTGTACACCACAAACAAACAGGCCAGGAGTCCGACGGTTCCATCCTGTAGATCATCTGCAGTGACCACTAAGTCTGCAGGAATTCTCTTAGCTTCCCTCAGCGGTTGAGCCATCAACACCAGCACAAGGAATCAGCCAGAGCTCCTGAGACAGCTCGCTGTTCAGAGGACAGGAGGCCAGCGATTCCCTTGTCGCGCAGGACGGGGAGGACGGCATCCGGTCCTCGTTTCACTGGAACACCTGCCTGAAACGCAGCCACCGGCTGTAAGGAAGGACCCAGGATCCCCCTGCCTGCCCTGACCCGTCCGGTCTTCACGGCCACCAGCAGCCTCGCGCTGCCCAGCCTGGCTCAAACACTTGGGAGGCGGCACCGGTCAAGTATGGCTTTGCAGCGTGGTCAGTCAGAAGAAAGAAAGAACAAAGAGAAAACCTCTTAAACAATACAAAGCCTCCCCAGAAAAAGGATGCGTTTCTCATCTTGTTCGTGTCAGCGAGTAACTCCACTCGTGACAGAGTAAAAGCAATGCAGGGGAGGGAGGATCAGGCCCCACGGCACCATCAGAGGATGAGAGACTGCCGAGAAAACATCAAGTTCGTCAGCTGTCTCCCATTTTTGTGTTAGCACCAGCCTCCTTCCCTTGCCCTCCTTGTGTAAACGCACAAGACACAGCGATGTCCACAAAGCACTTCAGACGACGCTCAGGCCTCTTGGACTCCTCCCGGCCTCATTTCTCCTCTCTTTGCTTTCAACTCAGCGCCCCACAACCCGAATCAAGAGTCACTCTTGATTTTGAGCAGCAGAACCGCTGCCTGAGGTGCGCAGGAGAAAGCCTACGACAAACCCTTTGGAGAAGAGCCTACGGTCCGCAGCTCGAAGGCCAGCTCGCAGCACCGATCTGTTGCAAGCATTTGCTCGCTTGGTTGCGCTTCAGCGAGGCGGATTTGAACAAATTTCCTTTTTTTTTTTTTTTCCCCCCCCTGAGCCTGAGTTGGATTTTCTAAGAGGATGGCACTTGAAAAGGATTCCTGGAGCCCGGCACGCACAGCTCCGCTTGTGCCGGCCAACAATGGAGGAATCCCCCTCTCAAGCACCTGTAAACTGACACTGCAAACCAGCCTTTCGAAAGGCTCATCAACAGGCCATATATTTAAGCACAGAGCATCGCCTAATCTATTTTTTTTTTTCCTCCCCTTCTTCCTTTAATAGATTGGAGCACAAAAGCCTGAGAGAGGGTGACCTACCAAACAAAAGGGCCTTTGAGTCCCTAGGAAAAGTAGACTTGGAGGAGGATGGAAGGAATCCAAGTGGCCCTATTATTTCCACTTGCACTAATTAGACATTTTTCTGTCAGCTATTGAGCACCGCTGAGAGGCCAAACTCACTGAATTAATTTCTAAAGTGTTTACAGAAGTTTGCATCTGTTTGTGTCTCTTCAGGAGGAAAATAAGCACTTCAATAGCATTGTGGAAAATCTAAACGAAGCATCCTATTCTGAAGGGCTTGGCAGTCTTGCAGCTGCATAATTTAACTCCCCGCTCAATGCCGAAACCTCTTGTGTCCCTCTCCAAACCCAAATGGACACAAAACGTAGAAAAGTCAAGCCAGGGAGAGAAACTTGGTGATTTTTTTAAAAAAAGGCAAGGCTGCATGCTGTGTGGCACACAGAAACACGGTTCAATGTCAATCTTTGCAATTACGTCCCCCCTGTTCCGAGCGGGAGAAATTAATACCCGCCGCTTTCATTCCCTGCCAACTCGTGCGGCTGGAAAATTCCTCAGCACCTACAGCGACCGCACCGGCGTGCCGGGCACGCACTCAAACCGCAAACCAAGACCCTCCCCACGCCGCCGCGAGACGAAACGGGGGAGAGGCTCCCTGTCCCCCAGCCCGGACCTAGGGAAACCCGACCGACTTCCAAGATGTCGCAGCCGTTGCCAACGCCGCTCGCCGCAGCTGGACACTTTGTTCTGCGCGGCGCATTAGCGCCTTAAACAGATTTACTGACTTTAAAGGCGAGGTAGGAGCATCTACAGAGAGAGAGAGACAGAAAAAGCGAGGTACGTGCGCACTTTTGTTTTCACATCTGTGTCCATGATGTGAAATGCATACGTCTAATTGAGTTTAGGACACAAAGGGAACCTCGCGGCTGGGAAGTGGAATCAGGTGGCGAGAGAATTAAATTTGCACCGGATTTCTATACATGGACCATTGGGGAAAATGCAAAATAGCCTTCAGTGAAGGGGGTTTTTTCCCCCCCTTAATGGCGATGAGTGGGAGGGTGTGCTGTTTGCATGGTTTCCTGCATTAGTGGGTTATAGCTCCTCCTCACACCGAGGCTGAAGTTTGGGTCCCAGCTTCGGGTTCAAAGCCACAACGCCTCCTTTGCATTGACAATGGGGGCCGCTCCCAGGAGAGGGGAGAAGCTCAGAACCGGGGCCATCTGGCACTAGGACTGGCAAGAAAGCGTCAAAGGGAAATTATTGGTGCATAGTAAATAAGGATGAGGAGGAGGGGAAGAAAATAGGGGAAAATCTTTATGTGGCAGCTGATGTAAGAGGAATTACAAACCCAAATAAATGAAATATTGATTTAATCCACTCTCTCTGCCCTCTTTATAAAGCTAAGATCCCAGAGGCATCCCCCCCTCCCCAGCCTGTGGGCTCAGGAGGGTTCCCTTTGGACAAAACACCTCTGCAGCGGTGCAGGGGCAGTCATCTTTCCATTTTCAGAATGTCCTCACAGTTTTGCAGACACTCTGGCTTTCTGTGTTTGCTTATATCCATTCGTCTCAGACTGTTTCAGTCTTTTTCACTTGTAACTGCAGCTAAGGTTTAAAATCTTAAGAAAAAAAAAAAGCAACCTAAAAGAGCAGTCAAAGAATTTCTAATTCTGTGCACGGGGCAGGAGTTCCAGTGGCACGCACTTCCAGGTGCCTCAGTTCTCTCCCAAGAGCTGCTCCTCGTTAGCACTTCACTGAACCCTAGCAAATTGCTTGGTTTTCTTTCTCCCTACGTTCATCCCCTGTCAGATTAAAGACAGAGTCACACCACCAACGGATCTGGCTGAAGGCTTTCACCCTTTTACCCCACGCGCTGTTAGCTAAGCCTGTCTTGCCAAGAGACCAAAGCCACTGTCACCGCACGGGACTTCTCTATCAATCTCTGCCTTTCAGCTGGCAATCAGAGCCCGCTCGACAAATAACAAGGAATTAAGCCTCCTACCACCTCTGTGTTGGGCAGAAGAAAGCTTGTCTGTGAGGTGCAGATGGATACGCTCGAAACACGGGGCGGTCAAGTCGCACAGCAAATAGCTGGAGACGGAGGAGTACGGAGCTCCTGGCCGCTTTCCTCTGTGCTCAGAGCAGCGGAGAAGCCCATTTAGCGGCTCGAGTTTCTGAAGCTGTTAATTAGCTCAAGTTATTCATCCTGAAGGCAACGGAGAGTTGGGTGTTTATTCAATGGGAGCAGCATTAAGTTCATTATTAGCAGCTCAAAACATCACAGAACGGGTCAGGGTTTTTTTACACCCCACCACGTCTTGCTTCACCAACTGAGAAACTACTAGAGCGAGAACAACCCCTGCTTTTCTCAAGAGCCCCCCCTTTTTTTGCCATTTAGCTTGCCACTGACTTCACTTGACTGCTGTTGGGATGTTCCACATGCTGCTCGCAGGTTCCACACTCTGAGGGCCACCGTTGCCCGCAGGAAGCAGAGCTCCAGCGAAGCGGGGCCTCAGGAGTCCCGTTGGCAGGACCAACTCCGTCCTTGGCAGGACAGAGAGGGCCTACCAGAACCCATCAGCACAGAGCAGAGAAGGCACCACCCCTGATCAAGGTGCTGTTGGCACGCAGCTCTCAGCGCATATTTTAATACTTAAAAAAAGCAAAGCACCAGGGACAGAACCCCCCCAGGAGGGCGGCATCAAGACCATTATCATCAGCTACAAATCCAAGAGTCTCTTCCCTAAACCTATGTCCTCAAAACATCAATCCATTTGAGAAGCAGTTCAATTTGGAAGGAAAACACAACACAGCAATCTCCACAACACAACATTTAAAGTCTTTTCCAGGGAGGAAACGCTCCACGAAGCTGCTTGTGAGAAGAGGAAATCCTACCCGTGAGCAGAGTGAAGTGACAGCCCTACAGGTAGCCAGGATCAAGCTTCCCATTTTTTTTATTTGGTGTTCCACATAAATTCTGCTGTAGTATTCCCACACTGGCACCATCAGGGCGGTCACTCTGGACAGCTGAAGCTCGCGTGCCTGCATCTGATCTCTGACACCTCTCACGTACAAAGCGTGAAGGATTGCGCAGCGTAAGGGAGGCTGGGGTGCCAGGGATTCCCTCTCCGGCTGAATTCAGCCCACAGCTCTCCCCTGCGTCCCTCTCCGTTTCACCGGGATCACCCAAGCAGAGCTCTCACGAGGCAGGCAGCAAAAGGTCAGCCTGAACAACCAAGATCCCAGGGCTACGATTTAGGGCTTTAATTCTCCTGTTACCACACCAACACTTAGAAGGAGGAGAAAACTAAATCCTCAGCCCCCTCTTTAGTTCTTTTTCAGAGGCTCCCAGTTCTTCAGTGCCACACACACACCCCTAAGGGTAGATAGGGCACGTCCCTCAGAATGGTTTCCCTAATGGCAATCCATCAGTGCGTAATTAGCCAAGACTCAGGGCTGCAGGGCCTTATTTTTTTCCTCTCTTTCCAATATTCCCATTAATTCCCATGAGATCCTACGCCACCTCACCCACGGCAGGGAGCACGGGGTCAGCCTGCACGGAGCCCTGCTGTTGGGGGCTTTCCTTTTGCATTTGCACTGTACCTATCCCAGCAGATCCCGGTCCACAGCTGACCTGAACGCAGGAACTATAGACACACACATGTATCATCCCCCAAGAGAATTATTTGGGTGTGTAGAGCTGTCCTTCAATAAAACCCACAACAGGGTTTCTGGGATCAACGCCTACGTGTACATGGGCATGATGCCCTCTATTGGCTGGTCACCGAGAGTAAGGATGTTTCCATCCCTTGGGAGAGCCAAGATCTGAAGGAAGGGCAAGCGCTGGCAGCCTCGCTGTTGGATCTGCAGCCGCCGTCCGAACCCCATAGCGCACGTGGCGTCCAGGGAGAAAAAGCAACCCCTCCTTATTTACTCTTCTCAGCAAGGATGCTGCGACAATTCTGATTTTGCTTCGATTTGTTCAAAACAAGAACGAAAAAACCTCCAAACCAAAAAACTCCACCTTCTATAAGAGGCAAAGGTTTTGTAAGGCCAGAAGCACTGGTTTGCCTCAGGGATTACAGTCAATCTGTTGCCTTAAAATCCCTAGGGAGACGCAGTCATTTTGGATAGCGGAGAAAGAGGTGGAGAAAAAGAAAAGTTGGCACACGTTGCGAAACTCTCCCCCAAACCGTGTTCCAGCAGCAGCATGGCTCCCATCGAACGAGCGCCGAGGAAAGCCTGGCTTGCCTCTACCCCCCGTCTCCCCCAAGCTGGTTTTGCCATGCCTTCCTACTGCTTCAGAAGTAGCCAGCGCCCCGCAGCAAAGGCAAAGAGCAGCACTCTAAAAGGCAGCAGGTGCAGGTGGCTTGGCCTTCTTGATGGGTCAAACTAGGACGTAGCCGCCAGCAACGGGTATCCCACTTTTTAAAGCGCAACACTGAGGCAAACTCTTGAAGCCCAAGCCTAATCCGCTTACTCACGGCGCCGGTCTCATGGAGCTTTTCAGGCCACTCGCAGGGTAAAACGTCCTCACGGTGAGCCCTGGTAGCCAGCCCTGCCTCCTCAGAACACCACCAGTGTGTTATGGTAATGAAGTGCCTTTCATTCATGGATCTCAAAGCACTTTTTAAATGTAATGAATTACGGTTTATGAGCTTATTCTAAGCATGGCAAATCAAAATAAACAGAGATGAAAAATTTTAAAGGTTTTTTCTGAACAATCTATCAACAAAGACATTTTTTTTTCCTCCAGAGAATTATCCTTCTGTCCCTCATGCCAAAATAAAAAGAAGAAAAAAAGTTGCTCAGACTTTTATCTTCCTTCATCACACTGTAATCACTTCTCTTCAGCCTCATTTCCCCCCCAGCTTTTGATTCAAAGAATTGAAGCAGCCTTTGCTCTGCCTTGAAATTTTATTTTTAAAAAGGGAGGACGGGGAAGGAACGGATGAAGGGGAAAAAAAAAAATCCCCTTTCCTGACTAATACTAATAATACAGGTCAAAATGTCAGTCTATCTACAATTAAATGTAAAACAAAAAAGGTTCTCTTTTTTCCCATGGTACAATGGCACTAGAATATAAATTACCGATGAAGATGAAATAATACTTCAAAGCACACAGGGAAAGGCAGCACAACGTTTACAAAGTATTTTCAACCGCAGGATGAAACGCTGAAGACAACGGTAACCAACAGACTTCAGGGGGTGTCGGTGAATAGCCCAAAACTAGCATGCGGTAGGATTTTAGGTCCCTATGGTCTCTGACCCCACGATATGCTTTGTTTAACAAGGGCAGCTGCAGTTATCAACAGATGTTTCGGCAATAAATAATTGGTATCATCTCAGAAAAGATCCATCTACCTGGGGAGAGGGCATAATGCTGCCAACGCTGCTCCGCTATTACAGCCGCATTAATCTCCCATCGAGCCAGGTCTCTCGGGGAGTTGACTGCAGGTGTTGATCCTGGGAGAGCGCAGACAAACGCTCCCAAGTTAGAGCCCTGCGCAGGGATTGTAAAGGAGGTCAACCTCTGCCATAAATTTCTGTCTACGGCCACACACACCAAAGAGAAAAAAAAGAAAATAAATATCCAAGAAGGAGCTGCTCCCCGCCCCTTCCCGCGAGGAAATTCAGAACCCCTGCAACGTGGGATGCTGCCGAGGGGACGCTGGGGCTGACACCTCCAGCCCTGCAGTTGGCTTTTCTCCTTGCTCAGTGCTATTCAAAGGAATCTTTGTCCTCAAACAAAACTTGCTGGCCTTACTTGGGCAGGGCTGTCTCTGAAGCAGGTGAAGTCTCCCGGCCACCTTGCAGTTAACAGCAGTTTTGCAGCTGGGATTTCAGCAGGGCCAGACCTCCCTGCCCAAAACGCCAGATTTTCAGGCCAGACTGCCCCTTCCTGCAAGGAACGGGTCTGTGTTGGCTTCAGACGTGCACCACAGTAAGCAAAAAACAAAACAAAACAAACAACCCCAAACCTCACCTTGACACTACGTCTGTCCTGCCAAAGGGATGCTCATGAGCCTAGGTATTACAGTCACCATGGAAAAGAGTTTGCTACGAGTCGTGTCTGACACACCTCTGAGAAAAAACAGAAAAGCCAAAGGCAAGCCACGTTTCTTGCTGCTTTCTAATCTTTAAGACCAAACACATTGCCCCACAGGATGGGATCCCCACTTGGATCCTGCAGCTCCTTACCCAGCCAAGTAGCTTTACTCACATCAAATGCTTGCCTCTCCTGCCTAGGTTTTGGCCAGATTTGGTCCTCAAAGGAATCCTAACAAATAGTTTTCTTGAAAAAAGAAAAAGAAGTGATGACTTATGCAAGCTCTCAAGTGGCAGAAGGCCAGCGCCCTCTGCTCTGCAGTGTCCCTCTCATCACCATCTAGGCACTTTTCTCCTTGCACAGCGGCAGCCAAACGCCTGGACGCACTCAGAACTTTCACACTTAAATCCATTTTATTTTCCCTGCGCTGGGAGAGCACATAAAACTGCAGGCACCAGCAAGACCTCAAAGCAACAGCCTTGCGTGGCGTTGCACACCCATCTCCCACGAGCTACGCGGCCAACAGACCAGTGGCCTAACCTCAAGGTTGAGCTCCCAGTGGTCTCACAACCTTGGACTGGTTGCAGTGGCAGCATAAAGCAGGACTCGGCTGCACTTAGAAGATGCAGTTACAGGGAAGCTGTCTCACAACAAGGAGGACACCGATTCACGCAGGTTGCTTGACAGCAACTTTAATTAAAAAATAATATAAAATGAAAAGCTACTACATGGAGCTTCTGGGTCCCTCTCCTGTCTGAAGATCAAAACAAATCAGTCACATCTCTACTTTGTCCCTTTGTGAGCACCCCCATCCCAACAGACTCCCTCACTCTGCTCGCCAAGAAGTTCCTCACCTCCTGCTGCCGCAGCGCAGAAAAAAACCAAGCCCTTGAACCCATGGATGACACTGCCTACCAGCGCTCTGCGTACCCTCAAGCGCCTCAGCAGGATGTTTTACTCAACAGGTGTGATGAACTTCATACCAGCAAATCGGGGAGCCTCGCGCTGATCATATCTTGCAGGTTTGTTTTGTCTTCTGGGCCGAGGTCTTGTTTGTATTGCCACTTCTCCGGCACAAAGGGCCACTTCATTTCCTTTGCCTCCTCTAGAAGGGTCCTCAAGTCCTCGGGAAGCAAAGCTGAAAAGGTCAAAGAGCAGGTAAAGATATCGCAGTGGGTTCAGCCGCAACACTTAACAACGGAGCACCTACCTTGCAAAAAGCATCCTTCCCCTCCCTCTCCGACCTTCTCCCAGTTGCTACCAGCTCTTAGCTCTTGCCACCAACCTCGCCGGGAGGGAAGGTGAGCTCTCCTGTCATCCGTTCCCCTCGGTTGCTCTGCCCTCCAGGCAAACGGGAGCCATCAGCCATCAAAAAAGCTTTTAGCAGGAAGTCACGCTGCCGGGTGGCTGGCTGGGCGTGAAGAGCTGCTCCAAGAGAGACCGGAGGAAACCTGTTCCCCCGCGTGAGGAAAGGACCCCAGGCAGAGCAAAAGGGGCCACCAGCACAGATGACCTGTCCCCCTTGCTCAGGGCTCGCTGGTGACAGCAGCGGGGCCAGCTTGAAACACCACATGGAAACTGGAAGTGAGGATATAACGAATAACGAGCATATGCTCTTGAGAATAGTTATTTGACTGATAAAGAAGTTGTTGGCCTGAGTTACTCAACGCAGTCGCTGTAGACTATGGGGCACACTCTCCCACAGCACAAGAGAGCTCACCGCTGTAACAAGACAAAAGGGTTTCAGCCACGTGCCCAGCAACCACCAGGAACGTGCCCACGGATGCGCGGCAGATACCAGCTGAAGCCTGCAGCCAAATGGAAACTTCAGTCCTCACACCTTTCACTTGAGAGCTTCCAAACCCCACCCAAAGCACAGCTTCCCTCCCACCTGGAAAGCTCAAGCCCAAAGGAGTCAGGAGACAGTTGTTTTTCGGTTTTTTTTTTTTTTCCCCCTCAGATGAGGGCAAAGCAGTCCCAGCTCCCACGCCTGACCCCTGATCCTCCAGCTTTGTGCCAAAGCTCAGAAGGCAGGAGGGCAGTTTGGCCCGTGCCCCGCTCCCCCCTGAGCTGGCCCTTGGCCCACCATACAACCATTGGCTTTGGCTGGATCTCCAGCCCGACCCAACCAAGGATGCAACCTGAAAAGTAGGAGCACACAGCTAGAGATCCAGGCCTGGATTTGTCCCTTCCCTTCAGCCGCAGCTCACATCTTAGATTTCCTTGAAACAAGGGTGAAGCTGCAGGCTGAGCGTGCCACGCTGTGCTAACTGCTCGGCCCGGCAGGCTCTCTGGGCAATAAAAGTGGATTAACAAGGATTATTGACCAGATGGGGTTAATGGTGATCATCAGCTGCAGGTCTAGCCCCTTCTGGCCATTAATCCCCAAAAAAAGCCCTGCTCACAGACCATCACTGCTGTAACAAGGCTGTGGAATAAACGTATTACTACATCTTTTTAAATCAATCCTTTATGAATGACTGTAGAAAACGCGCTACAGCAAAGTCTATTTCATGCTCACGTTACACTGCGTTCACCAATACATTTTTCCCAGGACTAACTGGGAAATTGAACATTTAGGGCTCTTTTTTCAAAAAATCACCTTTCCAAAGATATCCCTTTTTCCAGCTCATGTTTTCTGAGTTGTTGCTGCAGCTCTGGATGTGTTTCCCATCGCACATCCCAGCTTCACGCGCGGCCACGTTCCCTTGCCTTTCTGAAGCGGTGTCCGGGGGGGCTCAGCCCTCCGTGCCGGGGCAAGGTGGCCAAGCAGCGGAGCTGGAGGGGAGAGGAGGTCGCGCTGCCATCCTCACACCTCTCTGCAAAAATCAGTGCAGGGGCAGGGAAATCCACCTCACCACAAGGAATGCAAAGAGATGGACAGAGGGTTTTATGCCCTTGTGTAGAAGGGGGAAGACTGAGTTTCCTGAAATCTTTTCCAGAGAAAGATGGGGTGCTGAAGGCAGTCATGGTAAGCACATGTTTCTGCAGATGATCCCACGGGACTGATACTTTGGGGAAGGATCTAGAGAAAAAGAAACAGAATGCTTACAGAGACAGTCTTTCTGTCTCCTTCTCCACCTCCTTCTGTCTTTCCCACAGAAATACACGTTTACTCAAGTAACACCAGAACAGGAAAAAAATAATCCTGTCAGCAACTATAAAATTTATCAGTGGGATAACGTAGACATTGGTATTCTCTCTAACGGTACTACCGCTGTCCTCTTGTTCCTGTTTTCCATGCTATCCTCAATTAAACCTTAATCCTCCTCCTGCTTGATGAACTTGATGAAGTAAAGAACAAAGAATATGGCCAAATGATTTAGTATTGGAGTTTGATTTTTCAAGAGGCATCCTCAGCAGTCACTACTGCAGAGCTGGTTCGAAAGGGAAACCAGGGTAGCGTTTTCAGAAGGATTTGGCCATCTAGGAGGCCTGAGTCATCTTTGGTGTTGGACATTCACGTAAACCTAGCAGGATGCCGCTTCGAGCCTTGCTGCGATGTCTAGTTGTCACCACGGGGCAATAAACACAATTAGTGTGTTAGTGACAATAAAATGATGGTGCATGGCAAGAACATCCACTGGAACCACACCAACCAGTTGGGGAGCTCACGCGAACAGCCCTGCAGCTGTCAGCTAAAATCCAACTCCCAGGACAAGAGTTTACTCTTGTAACAGTTAGCTTTCTCACCACAAGCAATATAAATTCCTTAATTAATGAAGGCTGAACTGGCAGAGAAGTTGATTGCAATGATTTCTAATCTAAAAAGAACCCAAAGAAGCAATGCAGACCCATCTAACACTTACTCTGCCCACTGAACTAAAGCAAGATAGGGATGTGCTCCTCTTTTCGCCCACTTTTATACAAATTTGGCTTTCAGTTCCTTCTGCGCCTGCTCTGAGAAAGCCAGGGCAAACAAAGGCAGCCCCGGGAAGACAGGGGGGCAAAGAAAGCCCCTCTGCCTCTGTGCTGGGAGGGTCCCCCCGAAGCCGAGAGCCGCCGACCTGCGAGGCCCTGCCTTCCCCGGGCAGAGAGCCCCAGCAGTTATTAATGTCACTGTCACCGCCCCGCTGCTGGGTATTTTTCTTACAGCTGATGGGAACACGGTCCTCGGAAAAGCCCAAGCATCACTTCGGGGGCTGATCGCCTATTTCCTGAAGCAGTTTACCTGAAGGACCATGTCTAATGGAGTGATTATAAGGGCACTGATTTACCTTATCTGGAACTAAACTGATTATTTCTCATACTTTGTGGCATTTAATGGGAGAAAAGGAGGGAGGAGGATGAGGGGGAAAAAAAAAGCATTACCTGATTAGGAGTTCAAAAACCTAAAAGAATTTGTGATGAGGAAACAAAGTATCCTTTGTTGAAAACAAAACAAAAAAAAAAAAAAAAAAAAAAAAAAAAAAAA
>WHYT01014425.1:30976-61663 GCA_009806455.1 Tetrax tetrax | reverse complement strand
TTTTTTTTTTTTTTCTGTGGAAAGGGAGGATGCAGCGGTTGTTCCCGGGTTCCCTGCAGCCCTCTACCCGGGTTGCTCGCTGCGGGGCTGTCCTTGGTTAAACCAGAACGGGTTGACCTAAGTTCAGTGCACTGCAATTTACAGTGTGCTGAGATACGTAGTTATCAGGGCGGATAAAATCTCTAGAGTTTTGTTGTTGGTACGTGTTTTGTTTTTTTTTTCTTTGTCGTTGTTATATTGTTTCAGTCATGCTGCGTTTTCTGCAATTGTCCGATTTAAATACACTGACGACTAGTCGGAGTAGTCCCAAGTTTTTGTAGATGCGTGTAGTAAGAGGCTAAACTTCGTGTACTTTGGGAAAATGGAGTTGATCTTCCTTTTTGATCAGCATGTTTTCCCACACCCATACCGTCTCAAGGACCAACTCAGTAGTGCTTAGGGTGGTTCCAAGTGTAGGGTGAGGCGCATCAGTGAGTGCGAATCTGGTTTTGTTGAATTCCTAGCAAATGTTCAGAATAAGAGTTTTAGTAAACTGCTGGAATGCCAGTAAATGTAGACTTATACAATGGGACCACCAATACTAGGAAACTGCAGATTTCTGCTTTTAGATGTAGGAAAAAAAAAAAATTAAAAGATCTGAAGAGATAATAGGGATTTCCGCATACACACAGCTTTTCATCCCATGCAGGAAGTACTGGAAGTGAGGAAACTTTCATGCTCTGACCAAGCAAAAATAAATAGCAGTTGATACACAGAAAAGTAAGCATATCTCCACATAATACAGGCTGAACTTTCTTTATATACAAAAAAAGAAAAAACGGCACAGGTAAAAAAAAAAAGACTGGTTTGTTTTTGTGAGTTTTTTTTTTTGTTTGTTTGCTTATATTAGAGTGTTCTGTGGAGTGAGGTAAGTAGTGAAAGCAACTGTGTGTATATGGATCCTTAGAAAGTGGCCCTAAGGGAAGGAGGAGAATCCTCAAAATATAACGAGGTATAAGAGAAGCAGAAGTCTCTGTGGATATACAAAGCTCAGGTGAACTGTGCTGAGCTCTATTTGGAAGTAGGCAGGATCAGTTTGAGTGTACTAATATGTTAGGGCTGACCTAACTTGGATTCAATTTATGTATTTTTTTGTATATGTTTGTGTGCTCACATCTGGAGCCTATACAAATAGCGAATTCATTGTGCATGGAGCATGCTGTGGTCTCTAAATTTCTTCTGCATAAGATTGTTGCTAACCTCCCTTTCAAAGTAGGCTTAAACATCAAATACAAAAGAAACAGGCTTAAGAGTGATCATGGCAGTTAATTTAAAAGATGAAGATGTACATGAGAAGACAGAAGGTTGACAATAAAGCACTTGAGCTTTTAGGTTATGGACTGTTGTCACCCTCCTGTGCTGCTGATCAGAGTAACTCAGCAGTCTCTAAAAGCTAAATGAAAACATTGTTATATCCCATGTGAGGAAGCGTTCCTATTTTCTAGATCATGCTGCTTTCTGTGTTGTATGTGTGCCAATAGGTTATGTCTAGATAATTGCCTAGCTGTTCCAGGCTGCCTTGTATATTTTCACTTGTGCTTCTTGTTCTTTTGCATTCTTCAATTTTTAATTTTTAATCCTTTCTTCCAAGAAAAAGTAATTTTGAAAAAAGCTACTGTAAGTAAATTTGTGTTCATCATTCCATAAAGCTGTTAAGATCTGGCACGCTGAAACCTGTGTGTTTTGTGTATTTTCTTTTTGTTATTATTTTTTCCTCTGTAGTTGAACTATTTTTTGTATAGCTACAGCAGTGAAAATGAATACTTTGAATGCTGAGCCTGAAACTGACTACTGTACCTGAGTAGCAGATGCATGCATCAGCAGTATCGCCCCATAGTTGTTCACCTAAGTTCTATACACACCAGCTATGCCACACAAGTGTAGATGTGCCTGCTTCTTTCATAGAATCATAGAATGGTTAGAGTTGGAAGGGACCTTCAAAGGTCATCTAGTCCAGCCCCCCTGCAAGGAGAAGGGACATCTCCAACCAGAGCCTCATCCAATCTGGCCTTGAATGTTTCCAGGGATGGGGCATCCACCACCTCTCTGGGCAACCTGTTCCAGTGTTCTACAACTCGCATTGTAAAAAATTTTTTTTCTAATATCCAATCTAAATCTACCTCCCTCTATTTTAAATCCATTACCCCTTGTCCTATCACAACAGGCCCTACTGAACAGCCTCTCCCCATCTTTCCTGTAGGCCCCCTTGAGGTACTGGAAGACCGCTATCGGGTCTCCCCGGAGCCTCCTTTTCTCCAGGCTGCTTTTCAGTAAGGGAGACAAGGCAGTGGCACTTCTGTGAGAAGGTCAGTGAGGATAGGTACATCTTGTGCTTATATCAAAGTAAGCTCAAACTTGAGTTTAGTTAAAATCTATACAGAAACTATTTGATGATTGAGTTCCTAGAACTATGAATTTTTGTTCTGCAAGATGTGTCCTGGTCTTGTTCAGCTGCAGTTCCTTCCCAGAGCAGGCTGGTTTCTTGATTATTTTCAGAACCCTGGCTGATGCAGGCTGGAGATGATGACAGCTGGGAGCTCTTACAAGTGGTGTGGTATGATCTTGGGATAACAAACAGTTGCTAATTGAGACTTCAAATAGGATGATTTCTAAGAGTTCCGCGTAGTTTCTTTTCTTTCTCTTAATGTATGTTGTAGGACATAAAGGCAGAAGTTAAATTCCAGGTGTCTTGTCCTGATTGTGAAGGTCCCTCCAGTCCTCTTTCCCATACCATGGTTACAGTTGCTGTCCTGGAGCAATGCAATCTCCAAGGCCCTATGGAAGCATAACAATGACTGGTGCTGTCAGTTCAAGTTGAAGTAAGTCGGTTTCCCAGTTAGTGTTTTCAAATATTTGTCTGCTGTTTTACCTGCATTGAGTGGCATCTATGTAGCTTCAGGCATCAGAACAGTTGAGTGGTGTGGGTTGAATAAGATGTTTGTTCAGCATGCTAGTCATATTGTAGGTCATATCTCTTCACCAAGAGATGGTGTAGCTTCTTAGAAGGACAGAGGCAGTGATGCCTTTCTCTTACTTAAATTTCTGATTTGACTTTCTGTTGTTCTGCCTCTTTATATCCATCCTGCACGTTTCTTTTTTTGTTTGTTTACATTTCAGCTTTTATTTCCCTTTACCATACACAATTTATAGGACTGCTGGTAAAAAATCACTTTCTGTAGAAAAGGTGTTAGTTTCACTGCAGTACAGCTGACATGAAGGTCAATGGAGTATTCTAAATGCTTTGTGATCCTTAAAGCCGAAATACAGCAATGTAACTTTTCTTAATTGCATCTAGTGAGATTATTCTGTATATTTTATTGCTTCAAACTGTATGAGCTATAGTAGAGGTATCTTTAAAGAATGAAGTAGAAACATTTTTATATACAGCTTTTCCACTACATGGAACACAGAATCTGAATAAGCCTTCTACAACAAGATAAATAAGAATTTTTGACAACTGTATTGTTTAATATACTTTCCCAAGTAATAGAAATAATAGCTAACTGAGGGTAGCATGAAAACTGCCTTGGTAGGGTATGCCGTTTGTCACACATTGTGTTAAAATATAACCTCTTTTTTTTCTGGATGTTGCCTTTGCATCAGTTAACATGCCTCTCTGTCTTCTCCTTGGATTGTTTGTGCATTCCCCAGAGGATGTGTGCTCCCTCAGGGAGGGTGGCCTCACAGCCTGAGAATATGGAGTTAGTGTGTGCTATCCTGTAAGTGTTGTGCAGAGCCTGCTATGTGCTCAGTAATGAGAGGAACTTGTTAGCTTAATATTAAGCAGTACACTATTTGAGGGGAAAAAACAAACATACAATGACAATTAAAAACGTGTCCATACAAGATTAGTTTCTGTTTTATAGTTAGATTATTTCAGACACTGCGTGGATATGATTAAGCAATGTGGTTTGCCTATATAATTGCAGCTGCATTAGTTTTCTCTGGTAACTTATTTCTTGCTGATCTTGGGACTTCTGAAGTTCTTCCTCTTTCTAGTCAAGAGGTGGCTAATAATCTTGAAACAAGGCTTGATGACATCTATCTTAGCTGTTTGTGGCTGAATGTGAATTTGGATATCCCTGAATACTGTGGATTTGAATATATCTGGGCAATCTAGAAAAATGTCACTCTTTAGCATCCATTTATTTGGACACTAAATGGTTGCTAACTGTCTTGTGTTGTATGGTGACAGTCTGTTCTGTATTTGTAAGATAGCTGGCCCTCATCAGTAAATGCTCCTGCCCATGTTGATGGGTTTGGGTTGTACAGTAAATACTACTGGGTCAGAGGTCTGTATTAGTGGATGGTTTTGCCTCTATTATGTAGTATATTTAGAGATCCTGCCACTTTATTTTTCTCCTCTTTCAGGTTCTCCTATTACTTCAGAATTACAAATCTGGATGTTAAGTATTTGTTGCCTGTGTATTTATCTCTAAATGTGTATAGCAGCAGAGAAGATTTGCTTCCAGAAGGAACAGTGATTTATTACAACTCTGGCCTTTGGGTAGCTGCTGGCCTGTTCTGCAGATATTTCTGAAAAAAAAATCTTTTTTTTTTTTTTTTTTTTTTTGAGAGATTGGAGTAAATGAGTTTACAGATGGATGCTTTATTTTTCACTTTCATTGAAATGGGTCAGCTTTAATCATAGTTTGAGACGGTGACTGACTAGCCTAACCAGGAAGTTATATTAGGGGTTTTTAGAAAGTTCTCTACTAAATTTCATGACAGCCTGTGGCTTTCAGTCATTGGTTTAGACAATTTTGTTGTTTGTATTTGCAGCATAATTTTAAAACTGTTTTCTAATTAGATTTCCTAAGTATTTTACTTGTGTATATAGTCTTAGTAAACAAAAATGGATATCGAGCTTCAGGGTATTTTTTTCCCCATCTAGCTTTGATACAGCAAAGGTTGGTAGCTGCTTTGACCTGAAAGTTGGCAAAATTGTATGCCTCAGTACTGTGGAGTTATTTGCGTCTAAAAGGACAGTCCATTTATCAAGCACTTAGATGAGCTACTGTTTTTAATCTCAGTTCAGTTACTACATATGAGAGTACCCTTGCATTCCAGTTCTTGCTTTTGCTCATACTTCTTCAGCTGTCTCTGCACCATTGCAGACTGGTAGCAAACAAGGGCTCTCTAGATGTTTCTTAGTCAGGGTGCCTATTAAACATCGTTTCCTTCCTAGTTGACATTTACAATAAGTCAAAAGACTTTTGTGGGGTTTTTTGTTTGGTTTTAATTTCAGGGTGTCATAGTTCAGCCCCCATCCGGACCAGACTACGCAGTCTCTCTCTCTCACTCCCCCCACCCTCCAAGAGAACAGGGGGAGATGATATAAGAAAAACAGCTCGAGGTTTGAGATGAGGACAGGGAGAAATCCTTAAAGTTACCATCACAGGCAAAACCAGACTTGACTTGGGGAAAACTATTCATTTATTACTAAAACTAGCAGGAGAATGAGACAGAGAAACAAGATAACCTCCTCCCACCCCTCCCTCTTCCCGAGCTTAACATTATCTCTACTGCCTTCCCCCCTCCCGAGTGGCACAGGGGGGGAAGAAGGAATGGGGGTTGCAGTCAGTTCATCACGCGTTGTTTTACACTGCTGCTTCAGGGTCAGGGGAAGAACTCCTCACATTCCTCCCCTGCTCCATTGTGGGGTCCCACCCATGGGCCACAGTCATTTGTGAAACTGCTCTGGCGTGGGTCATCTCTTCCACGGAGTGCAGTCTCTCCAGAATGGCTGCCCCAGCGGGCCCTCCACGGGCCACAGCCTCCTTCAGGCATCCACCTGCCCCTGTGCAGGGTCCTTCACGGGCTGCAGGTGGATCTCTGCTCCTCCATGGACCTCCATGGGGCTGCAGGGGGACAACCTGCTCCACCATGGTCATCACCACAGGCTGCAGGGGAATCTTGGCCAGGAGCCACATTACTCCTCCCACTCCTTCTTCACTGACCTTGGTGTCTACAGCTGTTCCTCTCACAAGAAAAGTTCTTCACAACAGGCTGGCAGACACCTCTCAGAATCTCTTCACATCATCCCATCTCATCTCCTCTCCACTTCTTGCAGCCAGGCTGGGCTGAGTTGGGCCCAGTCGGCCGCCTGGCGAGAGGCCAGAGGGTGAGGCCTATGAGGCCTGCGCCTCCCCCTCTGGGCCTCTGCCCCCACTCAGCTTCTTCACATCTTCTCTTCTCCCCTTTTTTTTTTTTTTTTTTTTTTCCCTTTTTCCCCTTCTTAAATACGTTATCGCAGAGGCGCTATCGAGGAACATTCTGCTCCCAATCGGCTCAGCCTTGGCCAGCAGCAGGTCTGCCCTAGGCCTGACAGAGTCCACTGAACAAAGGGGAGCGACTTGTAGCAGTTTCCTACAGAAGCTACCACCTTAGGTCCCCCCCCACTAAACAAACCACAACACAGGGGTATAATTTGACAAAAATCTTAAGCTGTTTTAAATGTCATGTGTTTATATATGGACTCTTTGTCTGCAAACTGTCCTGACTGTACAAAAGATGCTCTCAATAGGAGCTATGTGTGTGTTCACAGGTCAGAAATAAGTAACTTGCATTTAAGTATTTGTGTTTATCTCTGGTATGTAATACATTTTTGTTATCTTTGTGAATATCAGGTGTCACAATGTTTTCTTGAAATCTGACATGCTTCCCGTCTCACATATATGCTTCATTGTGGGTACCAGTTCTTCCTGGTGTGGAAGATAAAACAGTGTGTCTAACAGCATGACTAACTTCTGAATCCCGGTTTCCCTAAGCACCATTGCTTTCTTATTCTCCAATTACCTTTTTACATTTTTTTTTTTTTTTTTTTTTTTCCTTCCGGGGAGGAGGAAGGGAAGTCCATGTGGAGTGTTGTCTGCATGCTTTTCAGCCTGTCATTTAAAAAAGGCAAAGTTTGAGAGCTTTACTTACCTCAGAAGTAGGTTCTGCTGAACGTTGCATGTGGCTGATGGGATTTGGCACTTCTGCAAATGTAACTAGCTCTTGTGCACTAGTAGTGACTCTTGAGTTCATTCAGGTTTTGTAATGTACTCTTAAGATTTTTCAGTATAATCCAAGGCTCAAAAAAAGCCCCAGACACACTCTCTTCCTCCATCAATTATTTATTGCTGAGGGGGAATAAACATGGAGAATTGCAAGGGCTTTGTTTTTCCCCTCCCCCTACCCCATCAATTAGCTAATTTACACAAGAAAAACATGATTTCATTTTTCTTTTGAGAATAAACAAATGAAAATAGGACATTGTGTATGTCAAAACAGCTCACTTACAGGAAGCCAGAGTACATATTACAAGCTGGTTGCTATTGACTACAAAAATATTGCTCATCTGCACTCATCAGATGCTCTCTGATAGTAGAAAACATTGCTCTTGGAGCTTCTAAATTGTGAAAGTATTTCAGTGAGTTAAAATAGATCAAGAACTTTCAACCTTGCCATTTTTAACATCAAAAATACTTGTCTCTTCTGAGATGAGAAATGCGTAGTTGCTTTTTTCTTTTGATAGCATATTTTTTTATTTTAAAAATATAGTTCTGTTTTTATGCCTTTTGTAAAGCACCACAGAGTATCTATACTGAAAGCTGGAAGCCTTTTCAAAGTCATTTTTGGGAATGGAAGACGGCAAGGTACAACGTAGCACACTTATAGCTGAACATATTCACTGTTTCTCATTCATTCTTTGCTCCTGTCATACAATAGAAATTGAAACAAGAATAAGTGGCAAGGTGGAATGGGATTTTCTGAGTCTGCTTTTTAAACCTGAAACATTTAGAAAACAGTAGCTGGGCTGACAAGTAAAATGTTCTACAAATATCATAGCTGTCTACTGTTTGTGCTATCAAGATAGGGAAAATAAGCTTGTTCAGTCTAACTAGGTTTAAGTTTGACAAGAAAATAGTTGTGCTTTTTGAGGAGCTGCTGCCTGAGTGATGGTTAGATGTCTCCTCGATGTCATGTGCAGGTGTGGCAGGGAGAGAAAACCAAGAGAAAACTGTGCCACAAAAAATACTGAGCAGATGTTTTAACACCTGTTATGCAACTGGATTTGACTTCACTGTTTGGGGTTTTTTTGGGGGCAAAATAGCCTGCCTCTCCTCATGTAAGTCTTTTAGTCAGATTATATTTTTCCAGAATAATGCTTATTCTACTGGTTTATTATTGCACAGGATAATGTAGTATTTCTATTTGTATAATTGTCAAGGGACGTTTCAGTTGAAGTTCATGAGGCAGAATGATACTGGAATGCTATTATCTTCTCTGCTATAATTGCCATGGCAACAGCTGCAGGTAGACAAGGCAAACCAAGGATTCTTTTTCTACATCATACAGACATCAGTTGTGGTTTTTCTTTTCTTCCCTCCCACTAATAACTGAGAAGCCTGTGGCACAAGCGTGCACTGAGTCATCATGAAAAGTGTTTTATTTTGTGGTGGTTTTTTTTTTTTAATTTTATTTTAATTTTTTAAGTATTTGTAATATCATATTAAAAATGCACTCTTTCTAGGAAGAAACTGGCAGCCTAGCCTGGATTATTCTAGGAGACTGATGAGATGAGCCAGTGGCTGGGGAGTTTGGAACATCACAGGAGACCACAGGCTGCTAAGGCACCTAAATATCTTTGTGAATCTGGATGTTAATTTCTCTGTGCATTCATCTTTCCTCAGGACAGGGATGAGAATATTACCCAGCTCTTCCATAAAGAGAAGTTGTAAGAATAGTTTAGTACTTTCAGGTGTAAAATTACTATGTCACAGGAAGAAAAGTGGGTGTTGACGTAAGCCTATAATGACTGTGTATTAGGGGGTGGGGTGTTCTTGTTACTTAACTGTTCTACACTGCTGCTCCTTCTGCTTCCTCAGATGTCTCCCTTTATTCCTCCATGTGTATACATGCATGTACCTTCACGTGTGGATGTGTGCACATGTACTTCATGAAATTGCAGTTCATTTGGCAGTGTGAAGAATTATGCCAAGATTTACCAGGGATCCAGATGTGCATTGGTATTTAAAAAAACAACAACAACAACAAAAAAGGCTTTATACTAGCTCTTCTGTCTGGTTACTGAGGTATACTGTGTGTTCTGGGGTGCTTGGTCTTATTTATGTTATCATGGTAGTTACTACAAGCATGAAAGCTTAAGAGTTTGGAGATTTTGTAGGGACGCTTACCCATTTATTCTGCTCTTCCCTGTAGACCAACTGCCCCTTTCTGAAATAGGAGACTGGTTAATTTGGTTCCCTCATTCATCCTTAAACTCATCTAGATATGAGGCAGGGTGAGGTGGGAAGAGTGTTTCTTTTTACTGGTGGCACTGACTAATCTCTTTGCTTCAGTCAAAAGAGGATTTAATCTAACCTATTTTAAATAGAGGATTAAGGACAATTAGGCTCTTCATCTACTTCATCAGCAAGATGTGAAGTGCTTGGAAAAGCACATCTGCTGAAGCACCAGTAAAGTTTTGCAGATTTAATGTTAATAATCAAAATAGCTATATGAAGAAATTTTGTGTATGAAGTACTTGTCCAGAGAGAATTGTGTGAATGAACTGAGGAGAGGGAAGAAATTGAACTGTTTACCGAGCAGGTTTTTATCTCTTGTGCTTCTAATTCACATTGTGAAGTGGACATGTAGATGAACTGAAATGGATTTCTTATCTGAATTGTATTAGCAACTTGCAGTTCATGCTTAGCACTTTACATAGCCCTTCACATCTATCCAACATATTAATGAGTTGTTTGCACAAATGATTATAATTAACTATCAACACTAGTATCCATTATCCGTGGTCCTGTAACTATTTTATGCCACTCATAATGAATGTGAGTGGCCTCTCTCGGGGCGGATCTGAATCAGCAGTGGTATTTGGTAGCTAATGTTAAACTGCTATACTTGTCAGGAGATCCTTACAAAATAAAACCATGAAAAATACTACTGTTATTGGAATATATATGATGTGCATAAGACAATATAATAATTAATGGGAGAGGAAAAATGGCTGTGTGTATTTTGGAGAAGGCTTGGCTGCTGAATACATCCGGTAAATGATAGAATCATAGAATGGTTTGGGTTGGAAGGGACCTTCAAAGGTTATCTAGTCCAACCCCCCTGCAAGAAGCAGGGACATCCCTGACTAGATCAGGTTGCTCAGAGCCTCATCCAACCTGGCCTTGAATGTTTCCAGGGATGGGGCATCCACCACCTCTCTGGGCAACCTGTTCCAGTGTTCTACAACTCTCATTGTAAAAAAATTTTTTCCTAATGTCTAATGTAAATCTACCTCCCTCTATTTTGAAACCGTTACCCCTAGTCCTGTCACAACAGGCCCTGCGGAAGTTTCTCCTTGTCTTTCTTGTAGGCCCCCTTTAGGTGCTGGAAGGCCACTATAAGGTTTCCCTGGAGCCTCCTCTTCTCCAGGCTGAACAGCCCCAACTCTCTCAGCCTGTCCTCATAGGAGAGATAATCTTCTGTTAAAGAGGTGATCTTCTGTTAAAGTACATCTGATATCTTTGCCTGTGGCTTTCGCTTGATGCTATGCCTTTGCACACATTTTAGCTTCATATGTTTTAATCCTAGTATCTCTTAAGCTATCATTATGTCTTTAGCTGTGTAGATGGGCCTGTCATCGAACTTTACTGGTGAGTAACAGAAATAGCATACCAATCACTGGATGTGAGTATAATGAATGTGGAGGAAACATTGTTGGGAAAGTTCATGTCCTGCTTGTTCTGTGGTTTTTTTTTTTTCTTATTTTTTTTTTTTTTTAGAGGAAGAAGACATTATTTAAAATTTAACTGCCATGAAAACTCTTAAAAAAACAGTCTGCCATTTAATCTTACTATAAAATGTGCATATGTTGTATCAGACTCTTTCATTTTGTGAAGTATGATATGAGAGAGGATACTGTAAAGGTAGGCTCAAAACAGTTTATTGACCAAGTCATAACTAAAAGAATAATTAACTCTCATGCTGATGTTAGCAGAAATATAATGTAAATAAGTTTAGGCTGGACATTTAGCTTGGTCAAAAAGATCCCTACTCTATAAGCAGATTTTGATTGATTAATGTTTGTGCCTTTCCTTAGTTTAATGCTCAGCATTTTCTCTGTAAACATGGAATGTACTGAAATGCTGTTGTTACTCTTTGGCATTTTATGTCTGTTACAGAACAGTTGCAACTCCTTTCTAGTAAATTAGGTGTAGTTTCCTTTTCTTTGGTTTGTCTGTGGAATTACATTAACAGTAAGTATGATCTTAAGAGTTATCTTAAAAATTTTTCAGTCTAGCCTCCTGAACACCAGTATGAACTTTGGAAAGCTTAATTCTAATATAAGCCTTCTGTTGATCTATGCTTAAAAAAAAAAAAAAATCAGACTTATCAAGTAAGCTCAAGTATTACAAACACTTCAAAGTTATTTAATGTTTAAAATCCAATATATAGATTTTTAAAATATCTTACACTGTATCATTTTAAGAATGTTTAGTATTATACCACATTTTCAACCAATTCCTGACTACTTTAAACTACAGCAGTTCTTGAGGTCCTAAAAAAATCCGCTCTTTCTTGTTGACTTTGATATCTTTGCGGTTTTTTTTCTGTACAACAGATACATAGCCACTTAAATATATGTCTGTTCTTTAATATCATAGTGAGGAGTATGGGGACAGGTGGGTTAAAGCTGAGTGAGATAAGAATTTTGTTTAATGAGTAATTGAGCACAATGACAAAATTCTTTTACCTTCTAAGATTTAAAAAAATACACAAGGAAACTAACCCACAGGGGTTATCATAACTTCACCAATGAATGATGTAGTATTGTTAATCTCTTAACCACTGTTAACTGTCTGTTTACTGTTTACAGTTGTCAGGTGACCAGATGGCCTAATTTGGTAGTGACATACCGTCACTGGGAGGGGAGAAATGAAGGGAAAATGAAAAAAGCTCTGTTCTCAGCCATGAAATGCATGATCACTTTAGGATGAGTCATAATATGTTGACTTCTTGATGCCATAAGTTTTTTGTTTGACATAAGGCAGTTAAACTTCTGTACTTAATGGCTGTAATGGCATAGAAGCAATAGGAAAGCTTCACACACTTTTGTGAAGTACTGCACAGTGAACATGGCCAGCTATAAACACAGGTTTATAGAGGGCAATCTGGATTCTGGTTTTGCATCTCCTATCTCTTTCAGTAGAGGAGATCTCAAATTTGAAAGGCTTATCTTTTTTTTTCTTAAGGGAAGGTTCTTAAGCCCTTGACTTCCTTCCTAAGAAGTGAAAAGACTACCTTGAGCATTTTTACTTTGTTAATGGTATCTGCTGTAACCTGTTAAAGCTTTATGTCAGCATATATGTAAAATAAGTTTAAAAAAAAAAAGTTAAATAATGACTTGAGGCTAGATTTCTGCTGGGCATGTAGAATTAAAATATCAGTATTCATTTGCTATTTTCTTGCATATAACAAAATATAAGGTATTTAAAACTGAAAATAATAATGCTTTTACACACCTCTTTGCTGCACAATAGCAGCTGCTTGGTTACATGGCTTTTAGATGATATTTGAAGAATATTAAGGTGAGGGGGGGAAAAGTGCCGCTACACTCTTCACTGTCAAATTTGTATCTGTGTCTTGCAGATGCACAGGGGGAAAAACAGAAATGTGATCTTCACAGCCCCTGGACTCGAGTACAGGGAGCTGCCTGACTGGCACTGGGCAGCTAGATCAGCACAGGAGTGGAAAAGCATGTTTGTGGTGCTGCTGCTGGCCACAGGCAGCTGCATCATGTCATTTCTCCCTTAAACTGATTAAAGGTGTGATCTGGACTTTGCTTCAGTTTCTCAAAATACGTAGAAAAGACCAAAGCAGAAACGTTAAGCAGGCTGATGCAGTGGTATATAGCTCTTACAAGATTGTAAGAGCTGTCAGAAGGGACTTTGGCAGTAGAGGCAGGTTTGCTCTTTCTTTTCCCTTCTATTCTGCTTGAGCCACTGGCTTGTTGATAGAGATGTGTATTTTACTTCATTTCTCTGAGTGACAAACCAGTGGGCAATGAGTATATGTGGGTGCATTCCTAAAAAGGTAACAGTTGCTCTGGGTTTGAAGCTGAAACGGACGAAAGTAGTAGCAAGTTTCATTGTGAGGGAAAGAGTGCTGCCAAGTGCTGGTGTTCTAGATAATGCTTCTAACTGGGATGTAGTGATGTCCCAGAGCAATGACTGATGAGTCAGGGCTGATTTGACTAGTTGCTGTCATCCATGGAACACTGGCTTGTTTCGTGGGTAGCACCTGGCATCAGAAAACAAGTAATTGGGAGAGGGGTGGGAGTTAACGCTTGACATAAATGTCAAGAAGCTTTACTGTTTATGGAATGAGAAGTGTTTAGGGGACTACATACTGAAGGGAATGTTACTTAGAAACAAAACAATCAACAAGGAAATAACTCCAACCCTTGCTCCCCAAACTACCCTTGTGATGAGCACTTTTGTGTCATGTGGCTTGACCTTGCCAAAGTTCTAAGTGCAATCAAAGCATAATGACTTGGGGGAAAATGGAACAGCCATTAATATACTTAGCATTTCCTCCCATGTGTATATTAGAGCAGCTTTTATTGGAATAAGAATGCTAGCCAGCACAGGAATCCTTTAGGATTTTGAAAGCCTATAGCATCTTTAACCTTTTCACAGGCAACTGTGAGAGACTAGTAAAGGAAGGTTTCTTTTGTTTAGTATGAAGGCCAGCATCAAACACTTAAAAACCAAGGTTTTCTTGGCACTAAGACAATGTGTTTCACTGAGGATATTTGGAGTTAATTAATTCTGAAAATAATTCTTTAAACTTGGTATTTCTAAAACAAGCAAAAACACATTTGTTAATGTAGACTAGTGTGACAATGCTTCATGTTTTTTAACTTTTTTCCATAAAAGTGACCAGATTATCTGGAGAGATCCCTTCTAATCTGCACTATTCTGATTCTAAAATAAGAACAGTTGACTTATGCTTAATGTTAATTTAAAGGAGAAAATACTCTCTTGCCTTTTTTGCAGCCTTCTTGGTTTTCATCTCTGAGCAGATGGTAATAAGAAGACATCCTAGTTTAAAACAGGCTCTGTGGATAAAACTGCATAACATCTTAAAGTGATAACCCACAAACTTCACAGGTTATTCTGAGCAGTAATTATACCGCTTGGTGTGTATGTTCATTCATGCTTTAAGATTGCCATAATAGAGTTTCACAACAATTTCCCTGTCTTCATCTGCTCAGTAAAATCTACTGTAAATGGAGTTGAGGCTTTAATAGCCATGAATCTGACCGGGTTAAAGTATTTGTCCTGGATCCTGTTTTTCCAGTTAAAGAAACATGATTGCAGTCAGCTTATACTCAGTTATTGTCATCACTCCCTACTGGCTTTAACTTCTTGTGTGGCTCTTCCAAAACCTATTCCATAAAAAAAGATTTTTTTTTTTTTTTTTTCTCAAACTACTGAGTAATCTGTTAAGCTGACTGATTCATGTTCCTTAAGTCAGACATTGATAATATCTGAGGAAGCCCTAACCTTTGTGAAAGAGAATGGTAGTGAGTAGCTAGGTGGGTAGGGAGCTGTGGATGGGGAACTCTTCTGGAGCTGAAAGTGGCTATATGCCTATAACTTAATTTAGAAGCTGCCGATGTGTAAGTGTGACCTGAGGCTGAAAAAGAAAAGCTACTAGACTTTAATTCGTGACATATAGTGTGAAAATTCTTGTGGCCTTGAGACTGAAGCTGGCCAGTTTCAGCTTTCATGATGAGGGAGTTGTATCACCGTGGAACACTGACCGTAGGTGCATGTGCTCTGGGAAGTTATTCTGGAGCTACATTTAGGTGTTGAAACGTCGTGTGTTTTCAGTTTGGAGAGTGTGAGAATGAGACAAAGAAAATGGAAAATAGCATCAACTGTGGATGTCTGTATAAACAGAGTTATTTATTAAATGCCAGAACAATTAAAAAAAAAATAAAAAAGGATCATGATAATGGGCTGTAGGCTGTTCTTGAAGGCCTTCTTAACTGAGTTAAGAGCTGATAAGAGTTTTGGAAAGGTTTCTGAGGCCTTGAGTAAAAGGTGGTGAAGATTATTTGACTGTGTAAGGAAAGTATGGAAGTAAAACTCCCTTGATCTCAGTGTACCTGACTTATGTTTTCTCAAAATAGTTTGAGGCATGTTAATGCAATGAGTTTCTATCTCTGTTTTAAAATAGGAAAGAGAAGCAAAGGGAAAGAATATTCCACAGAAGAGAGGGAATCCTTGGCTGAAAGAGAAGCTTCAGCACTTGATATCACATGCTTGCAGTCATGTGTTTTAATGTGTCCTTCTGTGGTTTCTGAGCTGGTGGCTGAGGGAGAGCAAGCTATAAATACTTCTGTTCTTCACTTATGTGGTCAATTGAAGCTTGATGGAACTCTTATTTAGAATTTAACCACTAAATTGGCAAATTAGGCCAGCTTTCCTGCTTCTTATTGGAGTTTGCTCTTAAAGAAAAACAAAAACGCGAAGTAAATCTAGAAGCTTAAGTGGTTTAAATTGTGGGATGCATTCTTAAAAGATGTAGGTTCTAAAAGAGGATCTGGAAGCTTTGACAGACTATTCCAGGAGGAAGATTTTTCTTCATCTCTTTGAAGACGACTTCTGAGGGATTAATGTTACTCCTTCCATACTGGGCTCAGCCTTTCCCTCTATTTACATAAAACAACTGAGCTGTTGCTCTTGGCTAAAAATGTTTATTTTCATTAGCAAGTGTGTTAAAACATCCGGTCTAACCTTGCACAGTTCATGAGTGTACAGTCTCTCTGCAGCAGCTCTTCAAAACACTGGAGACATTCCTGAAAAGGCTTAAATTCTGAGCCTCGGCTCTAGCTATAATAGACACCATAACATATACAAACCTTGCTCTGAGTGGTATCTAACAGCCTCACGTGCCTTGCTAAAGCACTGTTTGTCCAGCATTACTTCCTCTGCGGGTGGTTCAGGATGCTCTGTTCTTCTGTACACCATCTCGGAATAACATATTGGTTTTTAAGCCTAGACACATCCTATTCCAGTGTGTCAGTTTCCCTTTAGTGCCACCTCAGCTAATCTTACTGTGGTTCTTTGTTCTACAGTTATCCTCCTTGAGCCTGTATTCCTATGCGAGTAGGGTTTCTCTGGTTCTTTGCTCTAGCTTATCTATCTTCATTTGCATCCCTTTTGAGAAGTTACAGGAAACAGCATGGGGAACTCCACATGAGTTCTCGTAGCCTAACAGAGAAATTGCCGCCCTCCTTCCCAACAGTGTGATGTGGGTCATCTGATCTGCAGCTGATCAAATACCCCGTTGCTGTGTGGCAGGCCTTATGCAGGAGGGATAAATTGACTCTCATGTCACTTGAAGATCCAGCTGCCTTTGCTGCTTGGAAAACTACAGCCAACAAAGTGTGCTTTTGTTATCTCTTTCAAACTGAGATGAAGCATATGATTGAAAGGATTATGCCATTATGCCATACTAAATATATTTTTGCATGACTCTTATACTAAAAGGAAAAACACAATGATAGCCATCTCCAGTAATGATGGGAGTACCTTCTCTTGGTGGACATCGATGCCCAAACTTTATTTTAGTACATTCTCAAGTCGTTAGTACCGAAAGCAGTGCAGCTGTCTTGGTGGGCTATGCTAGGAAGAAGTGCAGTGTCTGATGCTTTTGAAAGTGGCAATTCAGGCTGGCAGCAAAAGAGGACTTGAAAGTTGGTGCTGGGCACAGTAGCGATTAGCTTATGGTAGCTCAGGGCTACTTCATTCTTTACAATGGGGAAATGTTAGCATGTTCACCTTCTGATCTCAGAGAAATGCATTGCAGAATGGTCAGTGTTGCGGCCTGGCTGCTTGTTGCTAGGAAGGGGGTTAGAAAATAAAGGCATTCTTTGAAATAGGTGCCTGGCTGTCCTGTGCCTGAAGGCCTTGAAACATGGACCTGGTATGCTAGGTACAAAGCTTGTTCTTAGCTGGGAGAGTCATCTGGAAACATTCCCAGGCAGCATTATTTTGGTCTTGTCCTCGTGTGTTTTAGGAGACTTTTGTTTATCTAGGTTATGATCTGATGCTTAGGTTGGGAAGTTTTTGTTAGGGCACTGGGTGCTACTGCTTCATGTCAAACAAAACTTAAAATCCAGCAGCTCATTATCGCAGGCATGTGGTTTGTAGGAGGCTGTGATACTTAATATTGTCTTCTAACAGTTTTGTAGAGAGCAAATGGCCTGTTGCTGGAGACTCACTTAGAAAAATCGTTTTGTTACAGTGTGTGCTGAGTCCTGCCGGAAATCAGTGATTGTAGCGGTTACTGCTGCAGCACAAGCTGTAGCTCCGTTGATTGGGGTAGGCAATTGTGCTTTTAAATCTGAAAGTTGCCATGAGATTGCTAAGTCTCATCACTGTGCTGTGTGCCTGTTGCTTTCAGATATGGATATCTGCTAGGACAGCTTTGTAAAAGTTCAGTGAAGCACTCTGAAATGTTCAAGGCCAGGCTGGATGAGGCTCTGAGCAGCCTGATGTAGTCAGGGATGTCCCTGGCTCCTTGCAGGGGAGTTGGACTAGATGACCTTTGAAGGTCCCTTCCAACCCTAGCCATTCTATGATTCTATGATCATGTTAAATGTACTGTTGGCAGGGGGTGGGATACTGAACATAGGGAGGGCCTTAAAGTAGCACACTTTCTGAGTTATCTTACGGATTGTATTGTGAATGTTACACTCCCAGTTGGATTCATTAAGTTTGCGTTTCTGAAGATAAAAATGTTGCTAGCGGAGGGGGATAGCTAGACTTCTATTGCATACATGAAGCTGGTAAACATTGTGATCTTTGTAGGTTTATAACATACACTGATGGAAAGCTGTGTGGTGAAATGTGTTGATTGTCTCTTTTTGCGTCACTAAAAATGTTTTTACTTAATTTTTTTCAAGTAGTGACAAATGTCTGTTTTATGGAAAACTACTTGATGCAAGCAAAAGGTTAGACTGTCTTGTGAGGCTGTTTTTGTCCTGGAAAGAGTCAGCAGTGAAAGTTAGACTGTCAGCTTTATTTGCATTTCCCAGCTACTGTCTGCTTGCCAGCATCTTTTAAATGTTTTAAATGTAGCTTTTGTATTTTTCTAATGCATAACACTTGTATGCAGTGCTTCTTGTGATGATGCCAGAACAGCCATATAGTAAATATTTAAAAAGAGTAGTAAAGATTTCTTGTTCTCAACGGGTGAAGTCCTGATCTAAAGGAAATGAAATGGCCGTTCTAAATTATTTATGAAATGCTGCACATAATGAGATTGGGTTTGTTTGGTTTATGATACATAGATGGCAGGGTAATGGTCTCAGTTTAGTTAAGATATAAGTGGTGTAGGTGGGTTCAAGCATGATAAAATCTAAGTAAACCCACTTTTATGGCTGAGGGTGATGTTTCTTCATCCAAGATGGTAGCTGTAGTACAAGTTGGATGTTGAAAATTCTCCTGTTGCTCCATACTTCAGCTGACTCAATTTTAGGAGTGCTTGGTTTGTAATCCTCTTTCAAAAAAGCATGAATTGTTAGCTTGAAAGTCTTAGCAATAGAACTGTGAATTTCCTTGTGATTTACTAGTATTTACAACTTCAGTGTAAGGGGAGAACACATGAAGCAAGTGTGGTTGATGGCTTGAACCTGTAACTGAACATGCAAAAAGTACTTTTTCCTCTTTGTTCAAATGAAAAGGAAAGTATACAAACTGGTTGAGAGTAGGGAAGAAGTAAACAGAAGTAGTGGAGTGTATAAAGTAAAGGAGACCAAAGTTTTTACAGAAGAAAAAAAACCAATGTGAGTACCCCTCTAGACATAAAGCTTTAAGTGCAAACCCTTGGATGTTTGATCAGTTGAGGCACTCAGTGGCACTTCTCCTGTTCTTGACTATCACTGTTCCATTTCTGTTGCGTGGGATGAAGAGCGATAAAACTGAGGAGAAATGTGAAGAATTCTGAAGAATCATAGAATCATAGAATGGTTTGGGTTGGAAGGGCTCTTCAAAGGTCATCCAGTCCAACCCCCCTGCAAGGAGCAGGGACATCCCTGACTAGATCAGGTTGCTCAGAGCCTCATCCAGCCTGGCCTTGAACGTTTCCAGGGATGGGCCATCCACCACCTCTCTGGGCAACCTGTTCCAGTGCTCTACAACTGTCATTGTAAAAAATTTTTTTCTAATATCCAGTCTAAATCTACCTTCCTCTAATTTAAACCCATTACCCCTTGTCCTATCACAACAGGCCCTACTGAACAGCCTCTCCCCATCTTTCCTGTAGGCCCCCTTGAGGTATTGGAAGACTGCTATCAGGTCTCCCCGGAGCCTCCTCTTCTCTAGGCTGAATATAGGAGTTTACCTACTTCTCACAAGGGCTAGCTATTTGAGGAGGTAGCTGTCTGCTGAGAATGTGCTTCCTTTCAACATTACCACTTTCACTGGTGTTTGGTTTTTGATGGTGTTTTGTAATGTTTTTGGTTTTTGGTGGGTTTTTTTTCCTTCTTCCTCTCCTGGGGATCTCTCCAGGGATAATAAAGATTTATTTCAAACCTGAGAGTGTGTTGGTCATGGGAGACATGTACTGAGATGGCATTTACCCAGCTCACTGTAGGCTTTTAAATGTAATCCTGGTCTGGTGAGAAGCCACTGTAGTTTTTAGAGCATTAAAAAAAGAGAATGGACAAGATTGCCTGCGAAACAAATAAGGGATGTGCCTGAGAGGAATAATCTCTTTTTTGAAGTAAAAAGCTCAAATATGCTTTCTTTCATACTTCGACTCTGTTGTTTACTTTTGACGTTGGTGTTTACTTCTATATACTAGTCTTAATATCATTTCTTGCCTTTTATGCTCCAAACAAGAATATAAGTTGTCTTTTATAAATTTGAGTGTATCTGGAGTGAAAGTGCATTATTCTCTTTAAAAATACATGAGTATGTCTGGCAACTTTTAACGTAAATTATCCAAATCCACTGTTTTGGAAATGGAGAAAGACAGATGCAAAGTATACCCATGGAAATTAAGCTCCATAAAAATGAAGTTCCTGCTTTATATTGCATCTTAGTAGGATAGCAGTACTCTCTTCCTTTGTTTTCCTTTAAAATAAACCCATTCTGAAGCCATTACAGTGTGAGTGCATATTTGGCTGTCTCTTTTCCACTTCTGTGGAAGTGAGCTTTCAAAACAGTAGTTCAAGGCATAGACATTATATTGCTCATCAAGTAATACAATCTCTGGAAATGCTGATAGTTACTCTTTTTAATGAGCCTGCTACATGTCTATTTTGGGTAAGACAGGAAGATAAAATTCTAGCTATTGAGTGTGGTTTGGTTTTTTTTTCGTTTTGTGGGATTTTGGGGATTTTTTTTTTTAGTATAACTTGGTCATAATAAATACTCCTGAATACTATGAAATATGCTACAACAGCATTAAAAAGGTTTTAATTATATCTTTTTTTAAAATGGGTCATTAGGTTGGGCTTAAATCTGCTGTAGTTTGCTTCAGAATGTGGTGGTGCGATGTTATTTCTAAGTGGTGGACATTATTAGATGCAAGAAATAGGATGAAATTGAATTCACCTGTTTTCATGGTGATAATTTTTCAATAGAAGAGGCATGAAAACAGCTTTTGCCAGTGGTATGTGATCTTTCTGCCAACTTGTGATGTCTCTTGGGGAACTGAAATAGAGCCTGCTACTGAACGTTCTAACAGTTGTGCATGCCGTATCCTTAATGAAAGATGTGGTAGCATGTGTGCGTGGTAATATTGCTGGACTTGGACAAAGTTACAGGACTAACTTTTTTGTGTTCTGAAACATCCTGTGGAATAGACTTGACAACTTACTTTAAGCTGTCTCTTTTTGAGGGAATAAAGATATAACTGCATTCTCCATGTGTGTATGTATCTGTATACATGCATATATGTATAAATTCTTTTTTGTGGAAACAAAATGCATGCTGTAAATACCAAGAATATAGTTGTTCAGAGAAAGAAATGAAATGTGACCAGAAGAGATGCATCACTGTTCCAAGTCTCTGTATTCCTTCTTTCAGTAGCCCTTCCTGTCTCCCTTATTTGAATACACAATTCTTGTGCTTCTGAAATAATAATTTGGCCTCCTGCCAATAACAAAATGTGTTTGGTGGTGTTTTCTGTGGGTTTTTTAAATGCTACCTCCCGTGTCAGGTGCTATAGAAAATGCAAATGGATTAATGAAACAAACAGCCAATTTCTGACTCATATCTGGTTGAATCCACACCTGGGTTTTCCTGCCACAGTGTCTGAGCTTCAAAAAACTTGTTTCTTTCCTGGGTTTCATGCTCAAGAGCCTTTTATAAGTAAACATTTGCAATTCTCTGCTGTCCTTTCCTGTCTGCATTTTGAGACCTCCTCCTAGAAGATTTTTTAGCATGCTCTGCTGTTAGTTTGCTCTTTTGTAGGAAGGCTCATTATTTCCTCTGAGCTGGAGGAGAATCCTATATATTATGTAGCAGCCTTCCTGTCCAGGGCTGCATTCAAAGATCATGTACAAGTTGGTAAGCTAACAGCAGAATTCCATCTGACTTCAGCTCTTAAGTCATCTGCACTGTTTGTCAAATTTTGAGTTTTAACCTTGAGTGTACTTGTGATACTTTGAAGTACTAAAAGGGAGTTGCTTGTAGGGAATGGAATGTTGAAACTCTCTCATAAGATTGAGCCAAACATAAATTCCAGCACCTTTACTCAGTTTATATGCAGAATAACTTCAAAATATGCTCCTCTTTTTGTGCCTGCTTTTCTTTGGTTTTGTTTTGTTTTGGTTTTTTTTGTAAGGAGAGCAATGTAAGACAGGAACACTGAAAGTGCTGTTCTTTCTACCTTTAACTCCTTGAAATAAGGAGAGAGAAAAACAGGAGGGGAGGATTACTACCTTATCTTTCTGATTAAAAAAGCATCCTAGGGAAAGGATGATGAAGCAGATTCCTCCGAAATGGTTAATCATCAGCAAGCTATGCTTTCAGTAGAAAGACCAGCTGGAAACAGATTATCCATTGAGCAATTACTTTTTTTTGTAAAAGGTCTTAATACTCTTGAATATTTTTGGTTGATTAGTTGCAGGTGCATGCAGACTTTTTTGTTGTCCTTGAACTTTCTTCAAGCTTTCAGTGGTCTAATGTGGCTGTAGGTCATGCACTTTTCCAATTCTGATATAATAAAAACAATTACGGAAAAGTTGTAGGCAAGTGAAGAGCTGCAATTTGGCATGTAGGAGAAGGGAGGAGAGAGTGAAACTTTAAAAAGTGATAGAAAATACTCAATTGTTTATCAGAACATATAATGTTGTGAACTGGGACTTTAATTTTATACTTTATATAAAATGTTTCAAGAATTACACACTTTTTGGTGTTAATCAGTTTAAGTGAGAACTTAAAAGTTAAACCCAAGAGAATGCTTAGATCCAGTTTCACAGATTGTTTGTTAGGACACTTATTGAAAGATGCTGTTCCCTGCATGAAGAGAACTCTTTCTGATATGTAGGAATCTGGAAGGTATTGGGAGTCAAGAAGTGTGACAAACTAAAAGAAGTTAAGTATTGTTTTTCTGGTTGTTTCTGCAGAAGTCCCTGAAGGCTTCTGCTGCAACACAGTTTGTTTGAAAGATGACTCCCTGATGAATATGCTGTAAAGTATGTTTTGTTCTCTTGATTAGCAATATTACTGTGCAGTGCAGTGCTAATGTTAGACTCATCTACTACTACAGAGATACTGATAAAAGCATAATCAGTAGACGCAGCTGCTGAGGTAGTAATTACTCTTACCTACAGTGTCATATTTATAACATTGATGACCTAGAGTAAGGTGACTCTTGGTCTGATATTGCTGCAGTAGAGGTACAAATAAATAGAGAAGAAAGAAGGTGTTGCCTGTGTAAAGAATTGGAAAAGGCTTCCTCCTCTTCATGGTTCCTGAAAATCTGGTGGTATTGCATACTACCATGCCACTTAGTAAAAGATAAATTCACTCAAGTATGGTTAAGTAAATTCTTTGAACTTAAGATGGGGTTTTGTTCATTTTCTTAGCAGTCACTGCCCTTTATTCAGTATTACACTCTTCAAAAAGTTGTGTTTTAATCTGAGAGGATAAATCTCTCACAACGTATTGTACTGGTACATATAAATGTTACCCTACTTCTGTGTATTAAAAAAAAGAAAAAAAAAATCCTTTTTTACTGTAGATATATTTTAGGATATGCCTCTAATATAGTCTCCACTCCTTGTGTGTGCATATTAGGAGCTTTTATATTGTAATGAATCCTGTATGCTACCATTATGCATTGTGGATAAGTAACTTCATTCTCTCCATTACTGGCACAGCTTTCTAATGTCTTGTGAAGTGGCCTTTCCTTTCTGTTCTCCAGCAGTGAGACTCTCTATGAAGCACCCTTCCTTCTAACCAGTATTACATACTGGGTCTTCTTCAAGGGAGAACTCTAGTCTTCAGGCCTGTTACTGAGAAAGTCGAGCTTGCCGAGTGTCTACAAATGGCAAGTGAACATCTGTTCACTGAGATTTTTGTTTTATTATCTGAATTGTTCCTGATTTTTTTTTTTTTTAGCTAAGACAAGTCTAAGCCACCCAAAATGAATGAAGAGTGCAAGGTTGGGTATGGCATGCAGCTCAGAGTTTCTCAAGAACAAGTTTGTACTGGTTTAAGTGTAAATGGCAAGAGCAAAGATTGATGTTCAGATGACCTGATGAGATGCTTCATAAAGCTGAAAGATGAACTGCAACTGGTAGTTTTATGTTCCCAAGAAAACCTAGTTGATGGACAACTAAAAGAACAAGCTGTTAGATATTTAGCAAGCAGTTTTGTTACAAAACAAGACTATTAAGCTACTTTGGTTTGGTGTTCTTGTTGTGTCAGACTTTGTGGACTAAATTATAAGAAGGCAGCTATTCATGTGCCTGATTCTAAGGAGGATAAGGCATCAAATATGTAATTAGTCAGATGAATTAAAACCTTTTAGAAACAAACAAAAAAACCCTCAAATAAGTCTGATACATAACTCATTAATACATTCAAGAATTCTTGTAATTTTGGCCTTGGGAGATTAGTTAGGTTGGTACTGGCCATACTTGAAGACTTATTAAGGAAGTGCTAGTGAATGCTGTCTCTGTTTCCAGATCTGGGTGAGGTGGACAAGTTTATTTCCTATGCAATGTGAAAGCTGGGTTCTAGACTGGATAAGTAACTTGGCTAGGGTCCCTCAAACCCGGTGGCAACAGTGGAAACTAGAATTTGCCTAGTGCATACTTACCATAGACTGGGTTTTCTGATAAAACTACTGATAAATCTTTCAGCACCATCTGTTCGTCAGGGTACCAGCAGGTGATCTGTCTGTTGACAGGACTGGCAGAAGTGGCCCGGTGTGCTGCAGGACGAGTGAAGAAGTGATGGCAGTGAAAGCGCTGTGGGGTTGTTTGCCTGCTATCACTTTCTCCATGGCCTGATTTCCACTTAACCATTAACCAGATGTTAGCACTTTGAAGACAAATTAAGAAAAAACATGCATCTGCTAATGTTTTAAAATGACCCTTACCTGTGTTCAAGCTGAGATTTCAGATCAACTGCAAGTAACTTAGTTTTTAGTGGCTTACTTTAAAAGGGGCAGGTGAATTACACAGCTCAGGCTTAAGATGCCTAGTTTTGAATCACAAGGTTTGAAAAGATAACTGATGTGATACTGTAATTGCTTTTTGCACTTGTATCAATGTATCAAAACTACTACACCATTTTAATCTCTCATGTTCTTGGAGCTTTCAAGTTCATAAAATGGTTTGCATTGAAAAGGGACCTTTAAAGGCCATCTAGTCTAGCACCTGCAGTGAGCAGGGACATCTCCAACTGGATCAGAGCCCCGTCCAACCTGGCCTTGAATGTTTCCAGGGATGGGGCATCCACCACCTCTCTGGGCAACCTGTTCCAGTGCTTCACCACTGTTAAGTGTTCAAAGGTGAACAAAGTGGTAGATTACTCGATAAAAGCTTGTCTGCACACCCACAGAGAGGCAGTGGCAGCTTAGTGGAGGTGCCTGAATAGTACCTTCCCTGGCTATATTTGGAGGTGAGACTATGGTCTATATATGTGTGTGTGCCAACAGAGAGTGCATACTGAGCCTTACTCCTGGCTGAACCTGGAGACTTGGAGCTGCGGTAGCCTCTCCTCTATTGGGCTGCTGAATTCAACCCCCTTGCTAATGCAAAGAAGGGAAGTATAATGCTATGCCTTAAATTGTGAGGCTATTCTTGTAAACTAATGAGTAGTGAAAAATCTCACACACAGAATTTTGTATCTTCATAGCTTTTACCATGGCTCACTAAAATTCAGCTTTTGTTACTACTTTTAAAGCTATGTCCAGTCAAGTGTATGAATGTAGTTCTATGAACGAAAATGATTTTTAAACTTAAGTGCAATCCTTCTGAAAGGAACATTGCATCCACACTGAGGATTTATTACTAAGTTTAAGTGAGATGTTACTTAGAGTTAAATTAACATCAGCCAAGTTGGCCTTTATTCTGAGGGTGCTTTTGTCTTAATCTCATAGAAAAATCCCTTCCAAATGTCTCTGGTAATCCTGTTTTGTTTTTAAATTTCACCGTTGCAGAGAGATGCCTATAATTATGACTTTGCCAAAACTCCCTTGGTATTATTTTAAAAATGTGTATAGCAAGAGATAACAAATCAAATCATATTTCAAGAAACTGACTTTCATAGTATAGCTGAGTAACACTGGGCAGGGAGTGAAACATGAAGTGCCACCATTCATGATCATATACTTCAAATAACTTAATTTAGGGATTACTGAGGTTTCATCTCCTACCTAATGTGTTGCTCTAAGTGCACTTTTTTTTCCAAAATGTCCTTTTAACATTTGCCTGGCAGCTTGCTGTCTTTATACTTTTGATCATATTCATGCCAATGACTAGCATGTTATTAGAACAACAAAAGAAAAGCAGATTATGTTGACTAAAGGGTAAGAAGAGAAGATATTCTTAGCAAGATGCACACCTAGGACTTCAGATATCTTTCTGATTTGTCTGTCTACTTACGCTGCAGGGAACTGAGTACAGTTTAATACCTACTATGCTTCGTGGTATGGTAACGCACAGAGTGAAGTATTGGATTTTAACATGTATTGAGCATTTAGTCTCAGCAGCTCAACTGTAGCTTTGTGTAGAAAAAGAAACAGCAAAAAATAGTGAATGCTAATTTGGAAAATACATTTTTCCTTCTCTAAAATCAAGTAGTTGATTTAAATAAACAAATTAAAGCAATATCCAGCTGGTTTTTTAGTTGTGTTTTTATTTGAGGGAGTGGGCATATCTTTGGGTTTATAGGTTTCCTTAAGAGACCTCCCTGCTGGGTGGGCACCTGAAGTTCATCTGATTTGTTTTGATTTTAATATCTACAATAGAGGAGCCTGTGATGGATGAGAGAGCAGTCCTCTGCTTCCCCTCTGCTCCAGTTGATGAGCAGTCTCCAACTTTACTCACCTACTAGGAGGAAAGGAGAAAGTGGCAGGATTGAGCATTGTCCACGGGAACAATGAAGCTCTTCTAGTTTTGAAGTTGAAGGTTCTGTTTGATTACTCTTAAACTTTTAAATAATCAAATCTCTTCTACTCATGATAGAAAGCCGAAATAGAACAAGAATGAAAATTGTGATTAAACAATTGTGTTTAGCGGTATATTTATTAGAGGTAGTTTGCTACTTATGATGGTTATTAAAACAACAAAACTGAGAAGCCTCCAGACTCTTGGAAAAATTTATCATGCTTAAAAAGTTTGACAAAGATTCTAATTCTCTATCCTTCTAGAAGCAATGACTAAAAAAAAGTCTGACAAAAAAATGAGCATACTGTAATCTAATATGTCATTATTAGTGTAATAAGAAAGCTATTCCATGCTCTACTTCCTTTCATGCTATTACTAAAGGGCTGCCACATTATATTACTTAGTTTGAGCTGTGACTTAAATTTTTCACCCTTCAAGCAGGCCAGACTCAGTGATCTGATGCCCGCTACATTATTTCATATATAAAGTCAGATGAAGTGACAGAGTAGCTGCAGGTCATTAAAAAATTGACATTTCAAGAGAATGCAACAAAAGGCATCAAGAGACTTTGACAGCTAGTGAACTACATCAGAAATGCCTAACAGAATTGAAAGGTTGCACTGCAGTTCAATTTGATGTGATAATAAATGGAATGTCAGTATTTTGCTCTATGCGAACGCTTTTATGGAAGCATACCTCTAAGGATGCAGAAATCGTATCCCAATCAGAGCTGAAATTGGTTCAAGTCTGTAAGCCAGGATTGTTTTTCGCCATATTCTTGCTCATCCTTAGGCACTTGCTAACACCTGCTGTTAGTGTAGCTAGTTATTTGCCTGCTGCTTTGTTTCAACTGAGTGTAGTTTTTCTCTGGACTGTTATGCTAGGACACAGAATCGTTTAGGTTAGAAAAGATGCTAACGCTGCCAAGTCCATCACTAAACTGTAGTAGGAGTGGTTGTATTAATGCTGTGCTGTTACTAATTTCAAGACACAAAGTTCAAACAGACCTTAAATAAGACAGATCAGTGTACAAATAGAGGTCTCAGCTTGCCAATGAGAAGGGTTAAGCAACAGAGGAAAGGAATTGAAAGCAAACTCTTAAAAGGAGGGAAAATTGAGCAAAGGGCATGCCTTGGGTAAGAAACAAGCTTTTCGGGCGTCCTCAAGAACAGTCTAGTAGTGTTAGAGAAGATGAATGTAGAGTGTTTGGATGTAGCATGCTGGTAGAGATACTGAGGTAGTTAATAAAAATGCTTGGCTGAGAAGAAGCTGACATTAGGCGGTATTTGAGAGGCACTATTGCTAAATGAAGGTGTGCTGAGCTGTTAGACCTCCCAGGAACTTGCAAAGGGGCTGAATGGTTTTTCAGTGAAGAGCTACTGGGAAGTGGAGGAGGAGGCAGTGAACAGGAGGTGAATGAAGGATGCAAGGTTTCCTTCCTGGAGATACACCCTACCTGTTGTGAAAATCTACTGTAATAAAATATAAAAAGAATACTAGTTTTATTGTGATAAATGTTTATCGTTCTTTAAACTCAAAACAGAAAAATGAAAGGTCTAGAAGAAAACTTTTTTTGGATAGTATTTCACTGGGTGATGAAAGCCCAGGGTAAAAAAACTTCTGTTCCTTTTTTATTGCTGCCTCTTTTTGGAATTTTAATGTATCGGCAAATTAAGTCCTCTTAAATGGTACGTATAAAAATAGACAAACTGATTAAGTGTGAAGTCTCATGTGCTTTTATTAAAATGCTGTGTGCTTTTAAAAAATAGTAGTAAACTGAAATACCTGTTCTAAAATGAGCATACCGATGCTAAAAATGTTTTTAGAAACTTGACGGCAAGAAGATAATCAATGGGACAGTAGCATTTGCATGCAAATATGTAGGAATTCCATTACAGATGAGTTGCTTTAGTAGAAAGGTGCTGTATGATTAAGGAGAATGGGTTAAAGTCGGATATATTAATTGATGCAGCTTGAAATATGCCTTAAAGGGAGATGGAGGGGTTTAATAGTGTAGGTATGCTGTTGACCACATAATCAGAATATTGAGAACTTTGTAGAATGCCAGAGGACACGAAAGAACATAAGGAAAAAGTTGTGAGCTTGACTTGCTCTCAAGAGGGCAAAGGGGGAACAAATCTTAGAACTCAATGTGATGAAGAGATGGTATTTTTTTCAACTGTCAAGGAAGTTCTTCAATCATCAGCCTCTATGATCGAAAAAGAAATTTTAATCTTAAGCAGTGCAGGAAGTCTGGTTCAAGATGTTACTCAGCAATGATGATTGCTGAGTAACACATTACCTGTGTTGTACTGTTATTTGTCATTCCTGTACAAACAAACACACCTCCAATTTTTTTTAATAAGCTTTTCATCCCTCCCAAAAACTTAAGCAAGCAAGCCTCATAGACTCAATGAAGCCAAATAAGAAGCAATGAAGAGGTGTAGCTGTGAAGGTGAGTTTTGCGTATGTCACGGAGACCAGATAAAGACAGCAAATTGGAGACTTGGAAGTAACATGTATCAAAAAAAAGGTTTTAAAAAAAATACCAGTTAAATAGAATGAAGAAAGCTGATGATAGTAATGCTTCAAAGAGCAGAACTCTTATCTAAGGAAACAGGAGGAGGAGGAAGAGAATGGCAACTTTAAAATTAAAACCCTAAGATGATATCCTTATTACTGACAGTGGGAGGCATGCAAGGAAAGTTGTAGTCTATTAAGTGACCAGCATGTCAGGGAATTCAGAAGAAAGGTGCTGCTACAGCAGACAAGCCACAGGAGTTCTTTGCAGTAGTGTTTACTGCAGAGGACTGTAGAGAAATTCTCAGACTGAAGAGTTTCTTACAGGTATGGACAAGAGGAACTGTCTTGTTAGTGTTGAGAGTGAATCAGTAAACCAAATAGGAAGACTTCATGCAGATCAGATGATATTCACTCAAGCTTTAGGGGTCTAGGAGAGAAGTAGAACTGGGAGTTTTGAGGAAGTGAAGTATCATAAAAAGTCTGTAAACACATAAATACAGGAAAGAGATTAAAAAAAAAAGCCATAAGCTAGAAGTCGTACTTGACAAAGCAGTTAGTCTTTTGAGGATGGAACAAGTATATGACTGGTATAATGCACTTGGATTTATAAAAAGCATTTGACAAGACCTCCTGCCAAAGGCTCTTAAAGCAGGTCAGCTGTTGTGGATTAAGGGGAACTGCCTCCTGTTGTATTAATAACTAGCTAGAAGATGAGAAAAGGCTAAGACTAAATGATCAGTTTCCACAGAGGTCTTTCTCGTGGAATCTTAAATAAGTGCCCTCAGCAAATTCATATGTGTATAAGACAAAGAAATAAAGTATGCTGACATCCATGTAGGAATACAGAGTCCCACAATCCAAAATTAATTGAGAAGAATTTCAAAATACAGAGAAACTGGACAATGAGTAGCTGCTGAGTTTCAACATTGCTAAATGCAAACTAATGCATACTGCAGGAAGAGAATGAAAACAGTTTTACGCTGCTTAACAGAGCCCTAGTTAGCTGTGATTTTTTTTTTTTGTGAGAAATTTTGTTGTTACTGTGAGTAATTTTTTGAAGGCATAAGCTGTAAAAAATGGAAACAAAGGCAGAAGTGCTTAGGAAAGGAGTAAAAGATGAAACAGAAAACATTCTTACTGCAGTTATGCTTGGTGTACTTACTGGATGCTGCATGCATCTTTGGTCACTGCCTCAGACTATGAGTAAATCTAGTAATGATGACGGGGGACTATGGCATGACTTCAACTTGAGGGAAAGCTGAACAGGATTGAGTGGTGAAAGGGAAGTTTGGGGGTAAAACTTATGCAGGAGGTTCTTCTGGAAAAGAGACTCCAAGGGTAGGCTTCCATGCTTCTTTTTTTTTGTTGTTTTTTTTTGGGGGGGGTGTGTTTTGTTTTTCTTCCCACTCTCCTAGTAAGTCCCCCCACTTTATTGTACAGGAATTTATGTTGTATGGATTACTGTATGAGTACAGAAA
>WHYT01014425.1:9276-23607 GCA_009806455.1 Tetrax tetrax | reverse complement strand
AATTTCAAAATACAGAGAAACTGGACAATGAGTAGCTGCTGAGTTTCAACATTGCTAAATGCAAACTAATGCATACTGCAGGAAGAGAATGAAAACAGTTTTACTCTGCTTAACAGAGCCCTAGTTAGCTGTGATTTTTTTTTTTGTGAGAAATTTTGTTGTTACTGTGAGTAATTTTTTGAAGGCATAAGCTTTGTTTTCAGTAGCTGTAAAAAATGGAAACAAAGGCAGAAGTGCTTAGGAAAGGAGTAAAAGATGAAACAGAAAACATTCTTACTGCAGTTATGCTTGGTGTACTTACTGGATGCTGCATGCATCTTTGGTCACTGCCTCAGACTATGAGTAAATCTAGTAATGATGACGGGGGACTATGGCATGACTTCAACTTGAGGGAAAGCTGAACAGGATTGAGTGGTGAAAGGGAAGTTTGGGGGTAAAACTTATGCAGGAGGTTCTTCTGGAAAAGAGACTCCAAGGGTAGGCTTCCATGCTTCTTTTTTTTTGTTGTTTTTTTTTGGGGGGGGTGTGTTTTGTTTTTCTTCCCACTCTCCTAGTAAGTCCCCCCACTTTATTGTACAGGAATTTATGTTGTATGGATTACTGTATGAGTACAGAAAGATACTTTGCAGAGTGGATTTCATGGAGAGGGTTACAGAAGATCTTGGAAGAGTCCTGAACAGTTTAAGAATTACTGCTAAATATAAGAAAATTAAAGCACTGCAAAAGCAGCTAGCTTTTCAAGGCTGTCATGTAAAGTATCATTAATTCTGTTGGTTTTGAACAATTGTGATACTTTGAAAATTATTTCCATTATCTACATCTAGCAATACAAATGTGGGCTAACCTGGGCATGTGAACTTTGAAACCTGAAAATCAGCATTCTTGATGGAGATATTAATCACCTACAGCCCTGACTATCTACAACAGGAGAAGCTGTAGTGAAATATCTTTAAAACCAGAGCAACTTTAATTTAGTCACCTTGCTTCAGGCCTGGAGTGACAACTTTGGCCATAGCTTTCACCTTCACAAAAAGGAGGATTTTGTTTCCTGTTCTGTGACCTTAGTGAGTGTTTCACTGTTGCTTTTGTGAAGAGGAATACAGATGTTATAACTTTAAGTTACAGAAAAATTTTCTATGTCACATTGACTGATTCATCAAATGGATGAGCTGAATAGTCTCCTCCCTGTAGGTTGTGGTGGTTGCTGAGCACCTGCCATTGATTACTGTCAGGTATTAGGAGTAATAGAAGAGAAAGCTGATCATCTAATGTAAGTTGCTAGAAACAAATTTTCATTTTAAATTTGATGTAAGGAAGTGAGGATATTAACCCTTCCTTTCATTTCCACAAAACACTAGAAGAAATCCACCACAATTTGCTGAATAATATTTTTTTCACCTCTGCAAGCTGAATAAAAAAAAAAATTAAGGAACTCTTCTCATACAGACTGGATAGATCTGGAAAACAGTTCTGTTTTAAAGTTCTGGATTTTCTATTTAATCCTGTCTGTACTTCCATTTGTGACATGCAACATTGAATAAGTTGTAGCTTATGCATTTTAAAAGGAGCAAATGTTAGAAGATACTAGGAAAGTTCTCAAAACTTTTTCCATCCTAAGGTGATTCATTTGAAAGAATTTTTTTTTAAATGTGTCAGTTTGTCATGCAAATTCAAACTGATGGAACAGATTTTCTTTGTATTGAATTGTGTAAGTGTGCACATAAGCTTTTTTTCTACTCATATATTCAGTCTTTTCTGAGCAGAATGAGAAGCGCACTAACAGTACATAATTTTGTAAACTAACAAGATACTGTGAGTTTTGAAATGAGATGGATTAGTTTCCTCAGATTTCAAAACCAGCTCTGAAATTGTAAATTTTTGTTTACAGTTTTGTCAACTAATCTGTTTTGCACTTCACCCTTTAATGTCACTTACTCAATTTCAGATGACATTTAACTAAGCCCTTCGTCTTCCTTTGTCTGACCTGTTCTTCCCTGACATGTGCGAGTGATTCTGTTTGTCACCTTCTTTTGCAACCTCAACTGGGGTCTGAAGTGGAAGCGCAAGTTTAAAGTAACTTGCAGTGTAGGTACTAACTGTGGGAAGGAGGATAACTGGTGGTTTTGTTTTGTTTTGTTTTTCCAGATAATATGAAAGATAGTGTGTATGCACACTTGTTAACATAAGAATAGAACTTTCTACTGACATGCTTCTTATTTGACCATATCACTTGCTGATTGTAACTGTTTCTGGTAAATAAGACAACCTGAGAACAGTAAGTGTATAAATAGATATTTCCACTACATCTTTCTCACTACCTTCTAATTGATTTAGGATTGAAAGAAAAACACTTTGGAGACTGACAAGCACAAGGCCAGAGTTAGTGAGTAATACAAACAGAAGACAAGTTATCCAGTAGCTGCAGTACATAAACATCAAAACAACATGGACACTGAGTCAAAACTGATAAATGCCACACTGTAAGCCACTGTAGAGAGACTGCTGGAGACACTTGCCATTAGACCTTATGGCTTGGGGTTCTCTTTCCTTTGTTTTCACCTTTCTGTATTTTTTGAGGGAGCTGTTTAGGGTTGTTTCTTGCTTGATATTAATTTAGTGCTCCTCACTTTTTGCAGGATATAGTTACATTTATAGTAAATGTTCTGGTTTTTAAAAAAACTCAAATCTTGCAAAGTCTTATTCTTTGTTGTTAGTTTGTGCGAGAATTTTTGTGCAAATCAGCTATGACAAGATTAAGATTGCAGAGGACTGGAACAGGTTTGCCTTTAGGGACTATGACTTTTGGAAATAATTTATTTAAAGGTAAAAATGTTTGGCTTGTTTACAGTTTGTGCGTCTGCCAGTCTTCTCTCTAGGCAAAATGCTTTATTAAATCAACCCCGATAATTCCTCATTTGTCTGAAATGCCAAAATATGTCTGTTGAAATAATGAAAAATCCTATTATTTTGTTCTGTTTGCTAAGTCTGACGCTATACTGAAACATGACCACTAAATTGCTTCTGTTCCTTTTGTCCTTTTCTGTGGTTTACCATTTACACAGTAAATTACCTAATCTCTTTTCCTACTTAAGTATTGTTAAAGCTGCTAATGCTATGTAATGTGGGTCACTGGCTAAAGTGATGTATACAACTTAATTATTGTCTGAATAGAAGGAACGATGTATGAAGAGGGGAAGATTGATAACTTTCTGAAAAGCGGGTTTTTGACAATATTTGCTTTATTCATGCGTAGAGTTTTTTCCTTACCTTAAGGCATTGGATGCATTGAATGCTTGAGATTTAAACTCAAAATATCTTCCTGTAAGGACAGAGTTTGGTCTGTTCTCTTTTATTCAGCACTGAATAAGTCTTGATTATTTTGTCAGTTTATGTAGCTGTATTATAATTGGGGAAAGTAGGTTTACGTGCCTTTTTGCTTATGCCAGTGGAGTGGAAATTATTTGGAGAATTGTGTGGTTCACAGAAGTATTAGTATGTCACAGTTAGAGAATATCCTCTCAAAGCTGAAGCCATCATTCTTTCATTAAATGTGTGGAAAGAATGTGGGTTCGTGTTATTTTGAGATAACTTCTTCTGCCCCTTTTTAAAATCAAGCTATGGAAACATCAGTGCAGGTGGATCACAGTATTTGTAGCAGTGCTTATAAAAGGAAAACCTCTTCCGTTGGTGCAGAAATGCTGCAATCTGTTTACTGCCACAAAACAAATAATTTTATAGATGCTTATGGAGTATGAAGTAAACACCTTATCTATGTATTGCGTGTCAGTGCCACTTCCACTTAGCAATTTGCTAGTAGAGCACATCTTTCTTAAATGGATTTCTGTCAGGAACAGAATAGCTTCTCTATTTGTGTTGTGTGTCAATTCCCTTTTTAATGCGGCATCATATTTACCAAGAACGTCATTTCGGTGACATCTAAGCATGATTTCTCAAAGGACTTTTATCTGTTTTCCACTTTCCCTTTCATGACCTCTCCTTTCCATTGGCAATTTTTTCTCTTCATTCCAGCCTCTTTTGCTTTTGGTATTCAGTAATGCAGTGCTATCTCACAGATAGTGCTCTTGCCTGGAAGGGCTCAGGAAATGCATAGAAAATAAGAATACTGAGCCTACTGATCTTCGTATGCTCAAAGCACGCTTTACCTCTTGAGCTGATTCCCTTCCTTGACATTAATTGTTTTGTTTTGACTCGTTCTACACATGATCTGTTTTTGTTTCTATGCCCATGCTAACCTGTTTTCTTTGTTCAGAATATATTTTGTTGAAGCTTTATTTGAATGTCACATCTATTTCTTCTTGTTTCAGAAAAATGAAATTCTTCTCTCTGATGCCTATCTCTGGTGATAGTCATGTCTGAAGAGTGCTTAACAGTGCTAACAAAATTAGGCAGCATTTTGTAAGTGTTGTCACAGTTGAGTACTAAATAAGCTGTTGTGGAAATTTTTAAAGATAATTTCTTTTATTTATTGCTGCGTCCTCACATTAAACTTTCCACATGTTTTTACTGTCTTCCCAGCTTCCTTTGTTATACATGCTGGCATTATGCCTGGGTTTTGGGTGCTTTACATGCATATGTTTGTGTGTGTAGTTAAGATACAGTTTAAAGCCTTTTTTATATTTCAGGGCAAGTTCTGACCCAGCCACTTTGCAGAGAGGATATGCAGTCAACCTCAGTTGGGTAATCCTTTAGCATAAACCCACATTTTGTAATCCTCTGGCCCTTTTGTCCACTCGTGTCCTATGACCCAAGAGCTGTCTGCCTTTCAGTGCTGAACACAGTTCAATTTCTGCAGTATGTGACTCACTATACCCAGGAGCCATTAAGAATACCTAGCTGTAATGCTGTTAGTACCACACTTGGTAACTGTTAAAAATTTAGGGAAGGCTGTAACTTCAGCTATTTGTTGCCTGCAGCCACTAGATACCCAGGGTTTGGTGGTCTGTGAATCAAATACTGTTAGAAACCAGCTATTTATTTCAAACACACTGGTTATATCTCTCACTTACAGGTAGGCTGTTATTATAGTGGAGACTTGTAGGAGATTGAATGTGTTAATCTTGATATGACAGCCTGCCAAAACATTATAAGGTCTTTTCAAGGCTGAAGTAGGTAGCTTTCCATTAGCTATAGCTTAGTGAGTTTGGAGAGGTATGCCATCACCATCTTGCTCTGATTTCCTTCAGCAGAATAGCCTGTTACACTTAGAAAATTCAGTGACTGCAGCACGCATAAAATGTCTCCTCCAAGAGGCACCATTGCCTTCTGAGGCAGAAGAAATATTTATGGAATTGCCATTGGCGCCTTGTTTCTTATGTGTATCTTGGGACAGCAGCTATGTAGTTGGATGCAGGAGCACTTTGTCTGTATGGACTTCATGACACGATGTTGACTTGATTTTACAGGAGCAAGAACAGAGTTGGCATAATTTGTGTGTTGCAGGCTATGAATGCTTTAACAGGGAATCGAGAGAGAATGACAGATTGCCTTAAAGACAGTAATGACTGTTTTCAGGGTGCTTCTAGGTCGTCACCTTTTTAGCCCTGAAAATATTCTGTGGAAATCCTGTTGCAAAACTAATGTAATTACAATGTAACTACAATTACAGGAAGATGTTTATGAGACTCCTGACATCATGCGTCATCCTCATATGATGCTATGTGGATACTCCCAGTCTCAGACACTACTTTCTTGGACAGAAATCTACTGGTACCTGATGGATAGGTTTTTCTTTAAGTGAATAAAGCCCATGTCACTTGTACTTGTTTTTAACCACAAACTTTTTTGTTCAGTTGAATACTGCCACTCTTCCAGGAACTTAAAAATCACTTCTATAAAAAGGCTCCATTTAGCTATGGTGGCCCTCATCACGATGGAGTATTGTCACTGGTAGCAGTAATATTTTAATAACTGTAGTTATTGTGGTGCAGCTTGAAAACTTGAAAAGTCTGGGATTGTGCTATTCTGTTACTGTATTTTGCCAGTTTCCTTGGTATCCAAAGCTGTTCCATAGCAATTAGAAAAAGCTGTATTACTTCTTAGTATTGAGATCGTTTTGAGAATGTAAGTGTACTGCTCTTCAGCTTTGAGGCTGCAGGCTGCTAGACTTAGATAACTGAAATAAGCAGTCTGAGCTTCTCCGTTTGAGTGTGTTTAGTTTTCAGTTCTGACTTATTGCCAGTTCTATTGAGTGCACAATAGGTATACCCAATAAATAGAGATGTGTAGGTGTAGTCATCTGTCTAGTCATGTTTGTCAGCAAAAAGTCTTCTGGGATGTAAGAACACTTTAATTACAGCCTAGATGAGCAATTTAGGATGATAGGTTTTGGTAGAAATTTTCTTGTAGGATAGACGTGTGCCAGGTGACTTTTCTAAGCTGCACTCTGAAATACTCACCATAGACTCTCATTTCATAAAATAATGTCACATTATTTCCAGTGAACATGTTTCTGTAATGAAAATACTTTAGGAGATTAATGTTTTTCCAGTGAAAACAATATGCAGATTGGTGGTGGCTTAAAAAAATTCTCAGTGTGAGGGCATGTGTCTGAGTGAATAATTAGCAATACCTTTCCCCCTCCTAAGATGCCTTTTTGCTTTTATTCTTTCAGATGATCAAGTTTCATATTTTTAGACAGCCAGCACTTGTTTGTGAATTTTCCAGGCATTTCTGTCATTGATTTACCAAGTTCAAGGATTGTTAAACTTCCCCCCACCACCTTTGGTAAGAGTTTTTTGATTCTTCCCACTCCCCCTGAAAAAAAAACTTTAAAAACATCACTTTATTTGGAAACCTGCTTTTTAATTTCCAATCAAACTTTTCAGACAATTTAGAATCATAGAATGGTTAGGGTTGGAAGGGACCTTCAAAGGTCATCTAGTCCAACCCCCCTGCAAGGAGCAGGGACGTCCCCGACTGGATCAGGTTGCTCAGAGCCCCATCCAGCCTGGCCTTGAATGTTTCCAGGGATGGGGCATCCACCACCTCTCTGGGCTACCTGTTCGTGTTGTTGATTTCTTCTTGTTTCAGTGTATCTTAGAGGACAACCACACCTTCTTTTTTCCCCACTTAAATTTCCTACTTTGCTATATTTCCTAGATTTTCCTAGACCAAGATGAGTTAGTTTATTCTCATCAAAAATACTCTGGTGATTAGTGATGTGGCCCTGCTGTGTGCCTGGTTTAGTTTTATATTTTTTTTAATAAGGCAGAACAGAATCATAATTTTTTTTTTTTTTTTTAGATCTCACCCATGCCTTGTATAATTACATCAGTACAGTACTTTCTCTACAGGCGGCATCTCATCCTCTGGCTCTCTCCCAACTAATGAACTGCTAGTTTATAGCCACAACTCTTGCTATTAATCCTTGGAAGTGCTTCAGCTTGTACTCTGTACGATGAAATTTTACTGCTTTTTTAACTATAGTTTCAATGTGTTCTAGTACAATATCCCACTCCTCTTCGTCTCTTGCCCAACTTTGTGTTGTCATCAAAATTTACTGCTACTCTGTAAAACAGTTCCATAGTTACTTGTGAATAATGCTGTGGATAATCTTAATTTTTCCCAGGCCCTAGCCCAGTTTTGTCCACTGCTATAGCTGTAGCCTTTGTTTTGCTGGCCAGTGTGTGTGATTGCTATGCTGAGTGTCTGTTGTGGTTTAACAGCGGACACATTGCAGCTTCCAGGCTTTAATTATCAGGCAGTTATCCACAAAAAGGAAATTTGTTATCTGAATTTCATTGTTTGCTGTAGTAAAATGCAGGACTATGGGCTGTATTTCTCTTCTTGCTCTGGTTCAAAAGAAAGGATAAGCCTTGAGATTATCTATCTGTGGGGTAGGAACACCAATACCCCCCACCCAGCCCCCGAAAAAAAAAAATGAAAACCACCAACTTAAAAAAAACCCCCAACCAACTAGTTCATGCAGCAGTCAGCCATTTGGAGGTTGTTCTTATGATCAGATTTTGGTCTTTTGTTAGTTGCCTATCAGCAAAGAGCAACAGGAGCACACTTAGTTGCAAGAACACAGTGTAAGACTGACTTTTCAGTGAAAGCCTTTTGTCAGTATGGGTGCAGAAAAATGCTTTCACAAGAGGAAGACAATAGAAAGAAACTTTTAATAACTGAAATGAGTAATATAAACAATGGAAGAGCAGAAGAGGATTTTATTAAAATGCTGGTTGGTACTCTCTAGGGAAAAAGATCTCATGCATGACAGCCTTGAGGACAAAAGTGTAGAGATGAAATTACGAGTAGTATTTAGAGATCTTTTCATGTCTTACAAAAGAAACTTTTTCTGTTCAGGTTGTGCTGCGTTCTTTATTTCCCTTTCTATGTATCTAGGTTATGACTATTTAAACTATATTAAAGATTGACCAAGTGACATATTGCTTAAGAGGATGCTGCTTATTGTATTATATATGGGAGACTTAACAGCTTATGCTATGGCTTACTTTTCCTTCATGAAAGAGGAACCATTTTTTTAATAAAAGCTTTTTCTTCTAGAGTAATTCCGAATAATTCCCACTACAGCTGCTTTAGATCATGTTACTTTGAACACAATTAGGAATTAACTTGAATAGGAAACTTAAAACTCTGTGTTTTGTTTTATGTGTTTATTTTTTTTAACTTGACACTGTGTAGCACTATATTTAATATGATGATCTGATTCAAAAGTTTCCTTTGCTAACGCCTAGAGTAAAACTTGTGGTATTTGTGATTTATTTTTGCAGATAAATGTTATGTTTTCCCCTTTTGCAAATGTTATGGATTTATGCATTAATATTAGTAGGTATCTTGTTTGTTCCAACAAGTAAGTCTTATTAACTGTAACAGTTGGCGCAATGTTAACTTCTAATCTCTTATGTGCTTACTAACAGAGCACAGAAACTGAAGTTTGAAATTCCAAATGCTTTGCTTTCCCAGGAAGGAAAAAAAACCAGCATAGTCCTGTAACAAACCATTTTAATTTTTTTTTGTGTTAACATAGAGTGAAGGGGTAGAAAAAAATTAATATAGATTTTTAAATGGAGCAGTATTTAGGAAATAGTCTATACACAGTAAAATAACACTGCATGTTATCTTGAAATAGAGAGGACGTGGACTTGTGTTTTTTTAACTATAAGGCAGCCTATTGAAGTGTCACGTGGACAACAGCAAGTTGTTTTTTGGGGTTTTTTTTTTTTTGACTCAAGGATGGATTTGCATGGCAAAGCCTGACAGAAAGAATGTTACTTTTTCTGTAGTATCATTACACATATGAAAGTCAGTTACTACACTGTAGAAACTTTTAGTTATGAATTAAATCTTCTCCTTTTCTGCTTCAGACTTAGTTGTAGTTTAACTGTTGAGGGAGGGAGGAATCTATTTGTACACATAATAAGAGATAAACCCAGAAAATCTCAGATGTAAGTTGCTTTCCATCAGTACAGCTAAGGCTAGGCGCACTGAGAGTCATTTACTCCTCTAGAATTTGTTTGTTTGTTCATGCCATGTTTAAATTAAGATTGTTACAGTTAGGAGTGATCATGTGTAATGGAGAGAAAAGTAATGATGGGGGGGGAAGCTGATGTGGTGTTTTTTATTCTATATAAATTGTGTAAGATTTCTGAATACCTGACCTCAGGATAAGTATTTCTGCTAATTGGTATTTGTATTATGTTGAAGGAAGATTTTGGTGATAAAGAAAGTGGTTGCCAAGTTCATCCTAAAATTACTTTATTTCTGTCTCTTTAGCTTATAGACTCAGATATGATATGGCATGAAAATCATATCTGTTACACTAATTGTTTTGTGCCTTTGGTGATGTGCAGTGGAAAGCTGTTTATGCTGATTTGATTTGTGGAAATGGCACTATGTAAGTGGTTTGTTCTGATGACCTCTGGTCCAGTAAGGAATGAGAATTAATACTGTGTCATTGACTGTCTTTACAGTAATTCTCAGTGGAAGATAGTATCAGATTTATTTTTGTCCAGTGGTATATAGATCCCTAGTAGAAGATGGAAGTGATGCTGGTAAGCATGAGGACTGTCGTAAGACTGAAGTGCTATGTCTGTGCTTGAGGCTACTTGTGTTTTGGGCTTTTTTTTATTGTTGGTTTTTTCTGGGTTTATGGTAACATGCCAAATACAGGGACCTTATGGAAGCGTGAACTAACACATCCTTCCATCTGTGTATGGTAGGTCTTATTCTTGATGTGTCATGCAGAAAAAGTTGTCAATTGCAAATGTTTGTTGTTGTGCCTAACGTGCTTCAGAACCTTGAAACCCTTAAGTAGAAATAGTCATTAAGCAGCAGGATTTGCGTGACAGCGTACTATTTAGTTTTGGCAAAGTCTGACAACGTGCTGAATTTATAAGGTTAGCTGGGTTTTTGTGAAAAATCTGTGGCCAAACAACCTTTCCTCAAGACATGATCACCTTTCCTGTTTTCTGCTGGAATTCTCTTCTGTTTGTGCTTGAAGGTTGGATATTGAAGACCCTCTGACCTAGGAAATTGATCCACTTGAATTCTCCAGAGCCTGAGCTAGGGAACCTTTAGATGCTGCTCTGAGGCTTGTTCGTTCAGCATGCATAGTTTAGGTTGGTTTTGTTTTGGTTTTTTTTCCTATTGTGCTTTGACTTTTAATTTCTCTTTAGTTTGCTGTTTGGTTTTATATTGAATACAGCTAAAGAAATGTATGTAACAGGCTGAGCTGACCAACGTAATTTTTGTTTTAAATGCCAGGCGGTGGTTATAGGCACTCTTTAACAGAAGTTGGATATGCAGTGTTCATTCTTGGTATGTTGGGTAGTGGGAGAAACAGGAAAGTACGTTTATCCAAATGTAAGTGATGATGAAATTGGTGAGTTTTTTTTCCTAGGGCAAAAAAAGGTATGGTATGTTTGTCCTAGTCACAGTAATTCCTAAAACTCATAAATAGTACTGGTATTTCAATGATCTGTACAAGCACCTATTAAAACTTACCTTGGGTATTGGTGTAATTTTAAGCAAACCAAAGTACTTTTTATTGCTTTTTTTTTTTTTTTTTTCCTGTTCCATTTCTCTGAAGGGAAGCAGCAGCAATAGAGAGCTTGTCAGTGAAGCGACTTTGTTATTGTATTTGGCCTACAAGACACAGCGCAGACCTGTGATCTTGGTGTGTTGGAACTGGTTGTCCATCTAGGGATGTTTAAAGAGAAAGCCTGAACATTTCTAGAGAGCTTGAGAAGAGAAAGGAAGTATCTGGAGAGGATATGAGTTTCAAAATGTCCCAAAATGGACTTCTGCTAGTCAGTTTTTCAGTTCTGGGGCTTGGACAAGTAGTAATAATCTCTTTAAATAAGCCTCACATAACTTTACATTTGTCTTATTTGCATTACTGGAAGTAATTGTTGTGATTAGAACTAACTTGAAAAAGCTGTTCTTTTATTTCAATACAGGAGAATAGGGGAAAAAATGGAAATAATAGATTTGATGTGCATTGATTCCTGCTACTTGCTATGTCTTGAACAAAAAAAAAAAATGTTTAAAATGGGCCTTCTCGTTTATTTATTAATTCTAAGGAATTGCCAAGGTTCTTAGCCTAGCCTTTTTCTGTAACCTATAGAATTTTTGAACTAAGATGATGGGACAATCCAATAAATTTCATCATTTGTCTGAATTTAATATGAGCTCCTTGGAGCGGAACTTCTCAAATCAATAGATTTTAGTGCTACTTATTTTTGAAGGAAGTGGCACAAACCAATAATGAGAAGCTAGCAAGAAACAAAGAATAGCCTTTTTGGAGAGATTTCAAAAGAGTAAGAGTGTTCTTAGATCTTTTGGTATGTGATATTTTCAGAGACTCTAGAACTACTTAACTAAGGTTGAAGAGACCAAAGCAGAAAGCTGGCTAAATGTTTGCTCTAATGAAATGGGAGAGATGTAAGAATTTTGCAAGTTGATCAAAGTTGCTATTCACAGTTAGATGTACAGTACTTTAAAGTAAAATACAATATCAGAAGACATTCAAACTTTACTTTTAATTTGATGAGTTCGTAAGCTTGTGGCAACTTGAGTACCAGTACAAAAGTAAAGATAATCCAAGAACAGTGTAAATGAGTTTTTAAAGGCCAAGAATACAGGTTAAACATGTTTTAAAAACCCAAACCGGATTGTCCAATTGTCAGTTGACTTAATTGTGATTCTGCTTAAAGGAATGGACTTTGCAAGAGTAGTAGTAGAGTAGCTACTACTGGTTTCTGTACAGAAAGAGAAAATATTTGTGTCGTCAGAAGCCAGAATAGCAAAGGAGAAGATCCTTTGTAGTGTCTTTCAACAGCAAGCGGTTGTTCATTCACAAACTTGCATCCCCAGTGCAAGTCAGTATTTTCCGCAAAGATGTCTCCTCGGTTTTTGTACTTCACTAGATGGGACCCTCTCAGGTATGACTTTCCCATCTCCATTCATGTAACTTAAGTTTGAAGTTCATGAATCTCTCCAGTGCTGTATTTTTGTACAAATTCTGTGTTTGCTTTCACAGCATCTTACGGAGATGTGGTTAAGAAGCTTTCTTAGCTGATACTAATCTTCATCTTACAATGTGTGGAATAAGCAGATTGTTTTGTGTGTTGCTCAGCCTTTTGATGGTGATAGTAGAGGCTACCATGCGGCGGTTAGAAAGCCACTAAGGTGCCGGATGTACTGGCACAGGTGAGGATTTTATCATGTGCCTGCAGTTTTGCACTGAAGATGCAATTTTCCTGTGTCCATTTTTTGTCCCTGAGAGAAAAAGGCTTTATAAAACAAGTGTGCCTCTACACTGGCATTTGTCACATGAGTGTGAGTGACAATGGTGACTGTTTCTTGGATGGTGGTGTTATTTGTGTGTGCCTGCGACTGCCAAAAGATGATGTGTAGCGGGGTTGAGGCCAGGGTTTCGGCAGACTCTGTAAAGTCACGGCTTTTTGATGCTGTGCAGCAATGGCTGCTGTTTTACCTATTTCTTGTGTTTATTTGTACTCTGATCATAGTGATGTTACATTCTGTGTGTCAGGCCAGATTTTCAGTAGCACGTGCTCTATCAGACAGGATGACAACTGCATGGCTACAACAGAGGTGGAACTTGCTTTTTGCCAGACCTTCAAAAATACATTTGTGGTTATGTCTGGGCGGGGGGTGTTTAACATTAGAAAACCGAATGTCATACCGACCCAGTTCCTTCATCCAGATGTGTACACTTCAGAAATACTTCTGTCAGTTAAACCTGAATGCTCAGAGAGAGAAAACAGTGTGCAGATGGTCTCCTGTAAGATTAGAGGTGGAATTAACCTTTCTAGTTTACTCTGGTATTTCCCTGTGTTACAACAGGGAAGCCCTTACAAGAAGGCTTTGCAGCTATCTCAGAGCAAACTGCATCAGCTTTGTCTACATGCGCCTTTGGTTTTTGGGGAGCGCGTGCTCTCGGGACCCTTCCTGTGCAGGGCCTGGGAGAGACTGGGTGCTCCTTGCCTCTTTCCCCACAGTGTGCTTAGACAGCTCCTTTTCCACCCTTTCCCACAGTGCCTTTCTTGCTGTTTTGGGAGCCCTGTGTTCAATTTCTACCCAGGTGTTGGCTTTCTTTTTGTGATTAAAACCGGGGCCTAACAGACAAGGCCTTCTGGAAGGTGCTGAGGGGCACGGTTGCCCAGCCTGGTGGTGGCCATCAGGCAGCCAGGACAGGACAGCAGTTGTGAGTAGCTGCTGTTTTCCCATGTGCAGATGCCAAGGTGAGTTTACCCTGTTACATGTCCTCTTTCGATCCATGCGTTAGCATGTTACATATTCTCCAATGCCCTTTGACCTGTATGGACTTGCCTCCCTCCCCTCCCTCTTTTTTCTTTTTTTTTTTTTTTTTAAATTCTTTCTTAACAGCTCCTAACATCTAGAGTTTTTTTTCTATTGTAAGTACACGAGATAGCATTGAGAAGTTTAACATCTTTACAGATAGAAAAGCTTTTATCAGCTTTAGGATTCTTCCCAGAGACATGCATTTCTTTTCTGCCTCCTATTAAGTGGGTCTAATCTCTTCAATATATAACGCTGTGCTGTTGGCTTTTCACTTTTCACCAGTCTTCAGTTTAATTTGCTTAGCAAATCCTATTGTAAATAAATTAGGAAAAAGTATTAAGTGTAGACATTTCCCATTCTTTGAACTGGAGAGCTTGCAAAAGCTTACCAGCATTGGTGGCCCCTCCATGTCCTTTCCTCTTTGAGGTGTACCTGAGGTACACTAAGACTGTGTAAAACTATTTATTATGAGAGTATTCCTAACTATTGAGTATTTGGCAAATCAAGTGCTGTATTAATCTT
>WHYT01014424.1:30640-49931 GCA_009806455.1 Tetrax tetrax | reverse complement strand
ATAAAAAAAAAAAAAAAAAATTCAGAAAAAAAAAACCCTCCGCACACATAAGCGAATATCTAATAACCTTAATCAGAAATGGTATTTAAACATACCTCCTGGAAAATATTTACAAATCAGACAAAAGCCACCTAGACAGCTAGAATTTGGATTTGCCGTAATGTGATCAGTATGATCCAGACATTTTATGATGCCATCCACAATTAGGAAATGTGAAAGCATCTCAGGTCTTCTTTTCTTAGCACTCTCCTAACGCTGCTGCTACCTTCTCTAATTTCCTTTTATAGTTATTATTAGTCTTACTTGGGTGCTTGTCTTTTTTTTTTTTTGTCTAGATTTTCTCAAATATTCCATGACAGAAAATAATTTTCTTCCTCAATCAAGGATAAGGGAAGATATTATAGACTCATGCAAACACCAGTGGTGCTGGAGAGGACCTTCAGTTCATTTTTGAACACAAAACTCCAAGGTAAAAGTAGTCTGCTCCAGTTCCGTATGTTTTAAAGCTTCTTGTGTTTTCATTTCATAGACAGACTTGGCAAACGGCAGAAACACGAGCTAGCACTCGAGCTGAAACAAGTACTGGCCAAACTTTGAATTTTCTAGGGTTTGAGATGCGTGTAAAATCAAGTCAGATCCCATTAGATACAACCGTATTCTGTGACTTGAGAAAACACGGAGGCGCCTGTCCAGCTTTTTGTGACAACAAGTGAAACATACCAAACAGGTCCCAGATTGCTGTAAAAATGTGGCACCAGCCTCACTCAATATGGGCAAATTCTCCTCTCACATTGCACATGGAAGTATATATTCTGTTTCCTAAATTACCAGCACAAGAACATCATGATGCTTTGGAGAATCCAAGGGAATTGTGTGTGATCGCTGAACGCTGAATGACACTGGTGTAAATGAGATGAAGTTTTACATCTGAAGGGCCTCATCAGCTTAATATTTAGCTAACAGTAATTACCATCCTTATTAAGAAGTAGCAGAAGCATTGGTGAGTGTTTAGAGATTGATGCAGTGTACATGGATGTTGATACTGTCGGGAGCAAAAGAAGGTGGAAGATTCCTAATGCCTTTACGGGTTCTTCTCATTCATGTGACCATGAACAGCACTGTTTGAATAACTTCTGACATACACAGATTTAGCTGAGGAAACGACATGGCACCATTCACTTGATGAACACTTGCTACCTGAACAAGATGGAATTCCCATCCTCAGTCTTGTTTAAACCATGGCTCTGAAGTGTACCTCCTGGAGGGATATAAGAGACGGGGAGCTTCACCGTGTCACTGTGTACTAGCCCTGCACCCTGAAGAGGGGAGCCCTCTGCTACAAGTCTCTCTCATGGAGGTGCGGGAGGGATTTCGTGCTCTTGTGCAAGGTGAGCATCCAGCCCATCCTGCAGTGACCGGTCAGCAACAGTGACCTCGCACCCATGAGTGCTCATCCTCCAAGCCTTCCTCCAGCAGCCATTAAGTCATTAAGATGCCCCCAATCTCTTGGGACACCCCTATACCACCCACTGCTCACCCAGGTGCCAGCCCCCTGTGCACCCATGAGCAGAGCTTCCCTGAGAGACCATCCAGTCCCACCACGGGATCGCCGCCAGGCTGCTAATCACAGATATTGCTCTACCTCCCAGGAAAACTGGGATTTTGCTCAAGGTTTATAGATTCAATCAAACCTCCCGGAATAATTCCCATGGAAGAACTCTATATACATGAGGTTGAAGCCTTAATTTTTTAAGTTTGCTTTTCCCTTGCTGTATAGATTAAATACATAATTTGATTTCATCTCATTCCATTTTAAAATTATTAGTCTTATTAAAAAAAAAAATCACAGAAGTGGTCCCAGCTTGGTCCAGCTGGACAGGTACATCTTGATTGCAAAGCACAGCCCCATCGCTGACATGGATTTACTCTCCTTCCGTGCACACAGGCATCAGGAGCACCAAGTCCTGTACCCAAAATACTGTCCCTGACTGAAAGGAGAAGTTTGCAAAATTCAAGTCCCCAAGAGCAGCGCTGTGCCCAATGAGAAAGGCAAGGCTCCATTTTCCTTTGTTGGCACTTTGCCTCCTCCAACACTTTGCCTCCTCCTGGATTTCCTTCTTTTAAAATCTGGAAACAATATAAATGAGAGATAACTTGCAATCCTTAATGCTTTCCATCCTCTTTGCAAAATCTTTTTATAATGCTCAAATAGTTGGCTTCCAGTGATGATATTATAATGATCCTGGGGAGTACTGAGAAACTGAGAGTAAATTCAAGTCAAATACGTTTTAGAAAATTAATACAATATCACAGACCTTATATTGAATAATTTTCATTACAGGATATAATTCTCTTACTGGGGGAGAGCAATAACATGGTGATTGTTGATGTTGCCAGCGCTCTTTTGTATTTTTTTAAAAAAACTGCAATACTTAAGCATTAAATTGTGCTGTTATAGTTGCTCGGCAACCATAACTTCTGCATGCGCACCTCCCATGGTTTTGTAGCAACAACAATCTTATCATAACAAGGGGATGGGTATCTTTTTTGCAATCAAGATTCTTCTTGATATGTAAATTTATGCAACATTTTATGTATTATGTATGGAAAAAATTAAAATAATTATTTCATTTGAGTAATGAGCCTTAAGTGTTGATTTCAGTTTTAGAATTGCAGGAATGGACCTGCTGAAAATTTGATACAATAAACAGAGGGAATCCACTGGCATGTAGTAAAACAATTATATTCTCTTTGGAACACCTGCTATTTACGTATTTCAAATGCGAGATATAAAACAGGGCTGGAGAGAACACTCAAGGTTTGTGTTTTTGAGTTTGAGATGAAAAGTAAATGGATATTTAAAGCAAAAAAAAAAAACAAACAAACCCACAAAACACAAACCCAACCAACCAAACTAAGAAAAATACACTCAAAGTAAATTAAGCTAATTCAGTGCCTGCAGAGTAGGCCAAAGTTAAGTTAATCTTCTCAAGAAGAACCTGATCCTCCTGAGCACATCTCCAGGATTCAATGCGGGAGACCTCTTCACTTCTTTTCACATGGAGATTTTAGAGCCCAGTAGAAACCTGGGGATCCCCAGAGCAAAAGGCAGACGCACCTGGGTTCTACACCTTCACATGAGATGCAAGCATGTGCCTCAGTGCTATGAAAAGAAGCTCAAAGGGGAAAAAAAAATCTCAGCTTTTGACAACTGCTTTAGCCTTATGACTCTTTGGACAGAAGAGGAAATGCTATTGTTATCAGATGTTGTACCTCACCAATACTTTCCAGAAAATTCCTAATCCTGAATAAGGACTCCAAAATACTAATTTCTACCTCCAAAATACCAATGTTCACCATTTATATTTTGTCATACTCTTGGCACGGGACTTTGCTGATGAGCAGAGCAGAAACCCCGGGTGGAACAGCCACCGCCAGTATCACTGATAGGCTGAGCCCATCACACGTGCACACCAAAGTTTGGTCATCTGGCCTCAGGGGAAGCCCGGGCCCCACAAGTCAACTGGGAGAATGGCAGAGATCCTGCAGAAAGGACAGATGAAGGCGTAAGAGAACACAAAATAAATATGAAGGCTGTTTCAAACTCTATGCAGAAGATTTCTCTGGCACAAGGTGTCAGAGTCTCATTCACTCCTATTTAAAAGCTATTCTGATGCATTCAGACTGCTGAGCCTTTGCATCCTCTTCCTCTATGGAATCAGTGGGAGCCCAGTAACTTCAGTGGAAAGGGCAGGGACAGCAAAAATCTAAAGTACCTGTAGGATACTCTTCGTGTCCTATAGGGGCAAAATAACCTATATCAGATTTCAGTAAATTAATGCATTTACTTGAGAAATAGTTTTTCATTACTTTCAATGGTTCGAGGGGGATGTCTTTAGAATGGTCCTACACTCATAATAGATTTATTTTTATTCTCATCTTCTGTAAAAAAGTATAAAAAACTAAATACAGAAGTTATTATCCATTGTCCAAGAACATCTATGGACAAAAACTATCTTCTTTTTAATTGTTTTAATTAAGGAGAAAGTAAAATCATCTACATTTCCCTTTAAATTATTAGAGGGAAAAAATAATTTGATATTGTATACTGAATTTGGATGGATCTATTATTGGGCAGCACCTCTGAGTGATTTTAATCATTTAATGTAACAATATAATTTATTTCCTTTCAATTTGAATTGGTTTCAACTTTTCACACAAACACCAAGTTAAGATTCAACTCTTTTTTTCTCCTTTGATGATCACTTTCTCATTTGAATCAGATTTCTCTGCCATAAACACAATCTAGTTTCTTCTTTCTTGGTATCCGAGATATCCCTGACAAATTTATGTGGCACCGCACAAGAGGGAACTACTATGTAGATCAAAGAGGTAATTCTCCCTGTTTCATCTTTCCCTAATCAGGATATCATCCAACTTCTGGAAATCCTTGTACATATCTGAGTATGATCTCTCTTTATTAAGCTACGGATACTCTAAATTGAGCCTTCTGCTTTGCGGATGTTGTTGTTGAGCGCTAACATCCCTGTATCCGTACCGCACGATCTGTGCTGCTTTGCCTACATTTGTATTGAACTACGCTGCTCCAAGAATTGCAATTCTGTACTGCCCTGGGGCCACCACAACAATTTATCTGGCAACCAGCAAGACCGTAAATAGAAAGATAACCAAACCCAATGACTTTTTTGAGAGGTAGAAAGGAAGCCCCTGCTGACAGCAGCCTCCTGGTCCACCACCAGCATGTGTCTGCACATCTTCCCCGGTCACCTGCAAGCAACCCCACCTTACCCAGCCCTCGCCCCTTCCCAGAGCTGAAAGCGTTTAAAAAAGTGCTTTAACTCAGAGGTGCCATGAGAAACGGCGGTGCAGGGAAGCCGCCACATCACTGCAACGCACTAAACATTTCCCTGAGGACATTATGGTCCGGGTTCCAAATATAATTAGGAGAAATTTCAAACATCACTTTAGATTACGTATACAGTAACATGCAGTACTGACATAACTATAGAGAATATTTCTTGAAGTCTTTAATCATCAAGTCATATTTTGTCTTCTTTACTTATAGGTCATTTCTTTGACAGAATAAATTATGATTAGCCTCTTAGTTTAAATGTAAAATTTAGCAGAACTATAGTGTCGCTGCTCTCTGTGTTCTCTCTTTCAGTCTTTCTCTTTCATTAAAACTGCCTTTGAAATCTTTTACCCTCTACTATATCTGAAGCCCAGTGAGGACACTCTAATTTCTGAAATCCTGTCTGTGCTAAAGGAAAATGTGGAGGCTTAGGCTCCCGCATCGTTTGTTTTTTCTCTCTCTCTTTTTCTTTTCTTTTTTTTTTTTTTTTTAGGGATATCAAGACCACAGTACTTCTGGTGTACAACAGGCAGGGAGAAGACAACCAGAATACAGGATGTGCTGGGAGATTTTCAATGCAAACTACACATTTTCTTAGAGCACAGTTCTTCTCTTAATATCCAAGGAACAAGACCAAATAAAAATAATCATTTTTATTAAGGTACATCTCTTCCCGAACCTAAAAATTTTGTATGCATAAATGTATGTGCATAGATAAAATATTTACTCTGAACAGAGACAACTTATGAAATTCAACAGACTCAACCCTTTTGAACATCATAAGCTTTGGTGGCCAGGCTCATCTATTCCTGTATAATTTTCACTGCCTCCAGAAACCTTTTTTCTTCTCGATTCTCTTTGCTGCTCAGAAGTGTTTGTAACTGCTGTATGCACATCCCTAATGGTGCCATGCACCAAACCCACTGCATAAGCACTCCGATCGTCAAACTGTGTTCAGGAGACGGGCCGGCTTCGTGCCTGGAATCACACCAGGAACCCAATGCTCACCAAAGTTGGGACAGCACTTGGCTCGTGCTACCATGCTAAACTCCATCCAAACTACTGTGGATAAGCACTTTCTCACAGCGCTTTCACAAGACCCTGGGTACATATTAAGAGGCACAGTACATTTGTTAAAGGTGACACCAGCACCGAAGAAAAAAAAAAAAAGGAAAAGGAAAAAAAAAAAAATCACAACTGACCAAATATTACATTGCTGGAAACAGTTTCATCTCCTCCTGCAGTTCTACTTTCAGCAGCACAATGGCAGCAATAAGAAGGGTCATAATAAACAGGGTTACACTTGCCAAGGCAATATTTCACCAGGCTGAAACATCTTATTACTCAGCCAGCGAGATTGTTTAAGTGCTGAATATTTTGTGAGTTAAATCTCTATAAATACAACTGCAAAATCCAAAGAGTAGCTTAACCATAATGGTCAGCAGTTGTCATCCCGTGTCCTATAGAAAACTCAAATTGCATCAACATTTTACGAAAACAGGGATTTAAAGTCTTCTGGAGAGGGTGAGGTTATAATGCTGTTGGACCAACACTATAAAACATGAAAGATTTAATCCAACTGCAATAACTCTGCAACTGTGATGCAGAGTTTCCTTTAAAATACGCATCTGCATTGCAAGGTTAGAGATGCTCGTGATTCTTCTTGATGTATTCCCCCAAAATCAGAGGATTTCCTTTGGACAGTGGCTGATTTTCAGCTGGGAAACCTAAAAAAGGTTGCTACTTTTGAGCAAGGCTCCCTGTGATCCTTCACTTGGCAGGATGATAGAGCATCCATGGGAAATCTGTGCCATAAATTTGAGAGGTCCATGGAAACTGAGAAATGCAACCCTAAATCCCTGGCTCTGCAGCACCGCAGAGCCAGAGCAGCATCGTAACGGGGGGAAAACTGGCCTGAGGTGTATAAAGTTGCAGATCTACTGTTCCCACACACCTCCCCTTTCACACCTCCTGCCTGTCTCCAAATCTCTGTCCCAGAAACTCCCTCCCCAAGCAGGATTTCCAGCAAACACACGGTGTGCAACCCTTGGGGGTCTAAGACATTAATTCTAACCTCCCTGTGCCATAAAACTGCAGTAGATCCTGTAAAGCCCTTTAGGAAGTTGGGTGTCTATTTCCCATTAGCCAAAGCTATTGCATAGAGGAAAAACAAAACAAAACAATTAGGGACTGTAAACCCCCTCTTAAAAGTTTCATATAAGATTCCTAAACCTGTTTTGAATGATCAGATCTTGTGGGAGGACTTTTATCTTTCAGAGGTTCTCACACTGTATTTTGAGATGCAGAGCAGCTAGAACACGGCTGGCTGTTGTACGGCGTAGCATGAAGTGGTGTATCTGCAGAACAGATACAGCTTCGTGTAATTTTCCCTTTCACGGAAAAAAATCTCATTAAGAAGAAGGGTGGAGAACTTTTCCTTTAAAAAAGGCCAGAGGATGAAATTTCCATTGTGTGTTCCACGGCAATTTGTAAATAAATATACCTAGTAACTAGTAATTAACATTTTATTAGATAAATGACTCATGCTCGCTAAATTACCATGCATAAATATGCCATTAATATGCAGCAGAACTTATAGTTCAAAGCTATCAGCAATGTAAACATATGTTCACACACTCCATCTCAGTGTGCTTGTGTATCTGCGTTCAAGGACTGCCGTGGAAATAGATCAGTGATTTAGGGGGCTTCAGAATATAAGGGAAAACGATGCCTTTCAACTGAGTGTTATCTGATGACGGGATGAATTTTCTTTAGCTCACTAGATGGCAAATCCATCGTTGTGGAGCTGTTTTGCTCTCTGCTAATCAGCAGTGGGTGGAAAGTCTCATTTTCTGACCATTGCAGGAACATCAGGGTATCCAGTGAGTGGAGAGGAATAGAGCACCGCATACACAGAGCCTGCCCTCATCCCAGCCAGTGCAAGTGTGCGGTAAGACAATTAATATCACAATCTGATTGCAATAAGCAGAACTGACCCCATCCTGTGCAGATGAGAACACAACACAACGCGCATGCCCTGCAAAGAAAAGCCTCCCTCCCTCCCCTCCATCCTTCTGCCCAGCAGCATGGGTTAAATTAAATATTTCTGACCTTCAGTCGTAAGAGAAAGTTTCCTATCACCACTGTGGCCCATTTTTCTACATCCCCGTTTGCCCACACCTCTGTAATATCAGAGTTTTGCTGTCGTTAGTGAGCCCAACCGTGGTAAGCAGTAGAGCGGGGTGCGCTGCTCCCGTTTCCGAGGCGGAGCACAGCCAGACCGAGTGCTCTGCCCATGACCACACAGGACGGAGTATCGGGGACGGCAACGGCTTCAGCCCCGGGTCAGTCCTTCAGCCGCAGCACCGTGCCTTGCTCCTAACAGGAACATGTGGTGAGGTATGACAGGCTTCAAAGAGATTTAAAACCACGTATCATTACCATTAGTTACCTAGAAATTTATGAAATTAATTTCCTTTATTGGCCTTTCCTCCTCTCTGTTAGAAATCTCTTTTCCAGGAAATAAACAAGAGTGCTTAGTGTTTGACTTTTATCCTGCTGTCAGGCTCTCCAAATACACGACTCACAGGAATTTCTATTAGTACATAAAATATGACACGTGCAAGAAAAGGTTAACCTGGACACTTTACAACCCAGCTCTCGATTAATTCTAATTTTAGCACAGAACAAAACATAGCAATGGGTATTAGGGTGACAATCAGAAAGCACCAGGGATCAGGAGGACTTTAACGCAGAACCTCCATGAAAAAAGAGCGTTTTTACCTACCTGCAGTTTCAGAGACAAAGTTGAAAGCAACTTTACTTCCTTCGGGAGCAAACCTGTGTCTATTAATAATTTTGGGATGGATACCAGCCCAACAGCTCTCCTCTGCACCCCAGCCAGGCAAGGGAGCCTGGATGCTCCCCTCTGCTTCCAGCCACCCTGAACCTCTCCCAAGCAGGGACTCACCTGGGCTTGGACCAGCCACTGGTCATGCTCAGCACCTCCTACAGCTGGTACCACTCTGTTGTATCCCTTAAACTTGTTAACAGCTTATCTGAGGTCAAAGAAACCACGACTTGCCAATTCTTTCCCCTGGAAAGTCCTACCTTCAGCTCCTTGCCTGGTAAACACAAGGGCATTGAGGAGGCGCTTGGTATTTTTCACCCTGCCTCTAATTTAAATACATAATTGAACCAAAACATGTATTTTATTGTTTCCTTGGGCCATGATTAACCTTCTCATCCACCACCACTGAGCATAGATTTTGGCTGATAAGATATTTTGGCAACTAATTTCCTGTCAGGCAGCGGACAAGTGTTGCCCTGTATTTCAAAGCTGCCTCTTCTTTTTTTCCAGGTGCCTCTGGAGTGCACAGCATCACATATCAAATGTTTTAAAAAGCTACACAGAGCCACACAATGTCAGTATAAAACTTTTTTGGTTAGAATATCAGACACACTGCATGATGCAATATCCATTCCTATTTACAGAGCACACTAGGAACTGCCTTTTGCTACCACAAGCTCAATGTTGTTAGAGGGGCTCTACGAAAAATTAACCTTAAAAATCTCACAAAAGTTTGTTTTTCAGAAGTGAGGAGGAGAAAAACACTCCTGAAGTTGCTGGTGTGCTTTTTGAAACTAAGCAGGAAATTTGGTAAACATGTGCTATGTAGAAATGACATCAAATGCACGTATCTGGGTAGATGTTTTCCACAACAATGCTTTGAAAAATTGCATTAAATCTGAGATACTATCCCTAGTTTCACAGAATTGCCCTCAGAGACAGACACCAACAGCACTATTAAGTATCAAGAAAGTACGAGGCTTGTTACAAGAGCTTTATGAGAGCCAAGGATCAAATATTTTTTCACAGTTTTATGTGGATAGTTTCATGAAAATTGATCAGGTCTAAAAAGTCACAGTCCAAATGAAGCTAAGGTTAAAGATAATTTATACATGATATTCCTAATTTTATTCTGAGCCCTTTTATTACTATGTAGGCCTTTATGACTTTAAAGAAAATGTCAGTGGCAGCAAATGACATTGTACTGAATAATCTAGTTATGAGGGAAAAGACATTTAAAACTATTCCATATCAGCTCTGCTCTGTTCTGCTGAACTTACAGTTTTATCCTAGACAGCTGGGCAAAACTCCTCTCAATATTTTTAAATCCTCTTCACGGTTGCTTTATGAACCAACGTCTATTCTTCTTCTCTTTTTAATTCTTTTGAAATTTTGTGGTTTTTCTCTTTTTTTTTTCTGAGTAATTTGAGGGAATTCAGTTATAACCTCACACATATAGGGGCTTATCGCCATGAGTCTTGCCATCTCAGTCGAGCCCTGAATGTTTAGGACATGGGAAAATTTGCTCAATTTCTGATGTTTGCGCCGCTCACCTGTCCTTGAAAGCAGCTACTGTATTCAGATCAGCTCCACTGCAGGGACATCAATTGGAGACACGTTTCTGCACCACTTTAAGTGCACAGCCAAGGTATTTCCATAAAATGCTGCCTATATGATGCTGAGAACGGAGATGGGTTTGAAGGGCATCTTTGGCCCTTCCTTGGAGCAGCTCATTTCCCAGTTTGTGGGGTTTGTTCCCACCTCTCCTCATCCTCCTTTTAGCCAGCCTCCAAAATGAAACAACAACAAAAAACCTGCAAAAGATTATGGATATTTACAGTGTTATTACAGACCGTGGATGGATTGTCTTTCGGACAGACCTCTGTCTCATGCCAGCAATGTTTGCATTTTTTTTTCTTTATTTCCAAACAGAAAAAATGGCAGTGATGCAGAGTGACTGATCAGGCAGACTGCTGACCCCACTCTGAAGCCACTATTTGATGTATGGAGCAGATCTGGAGGGGCACCTTTCCTTGAGGAGGTCCCCAAATTGTTCCTGGAGGAGTGCCCAGAGCAGAGCCCTGTCCCTGCTGTTCTCCAGGACAAGATCTCCTCATGGTGGGACAGCCTGCCCTGTCCATACTGCTCTCCAAACAAGGTCTCCTCATGGCTGGACAACCTGCCCTGTCCACACTGCTCTCCAGAACAAGGTCTCCTTATGGTGAGACAACCTGCCCTATGATACCACTGTCCATGCCAAGGTCTTCTCGTAGTGGGACAATCACCCCTGTCCATACCGCTCTTTGTGACAAAGTCTCCCCACGGTGGGACAGCCTGCCCTGTCCATACTGCTCTCCAAAACAAGGTCTCCTCATGGTGGGACCACTTGACATGGGATGAAAGACCTGCCCGGTGACGGATGGCCAGGCATGTGCTCCCAAACACTATGGACATTTAAATTACTGACATCAACTAAAAGTACATGAAATCCACCCAAAGGATTCTCTGAATATTTAGGGATCTCTATGCAAACTGTGTTCCTTGAAGCATTTTGTCTTTGAGGTAGCAGAAGGATGAACACATAAATCTGGCATAGGTACAGTTCTGTAATTGTTAGAAATGAAGCTTATACATTAATATCAGTCATTGTGTGTATTTATTGGAAGGAAACTGGTAATAAATGAAAACAAAGAGTATTTTCATACAATGTGTTGGGACTGTTTTTCAATTGCTTTAAAAACTCTGACATTAAACAGCTTGCTTTTGGTGTGAGTGTGATTTCTTACACAGGGAAAAAAAAAATTAGAGTTCTTATCATTACCAGTCTTTCCAAATTCTGCCACTGTCTGAATCAACACTACCCCTGGCTTTCCAGATGCTTGTTTGAAAGGCAACTGTTATTGCATGTCATAATTGTGTTCATAGCTGAGTAAACACCTTCACAGGTGCAAAAAGATCCAAAGGCTGCGAGAGTTGTAAGGCTGAAAAAGCAGAAATTTTATAGCTATGCCACAGACAAAGAAGGGGTGGAAATGAAATACAATATTTTCCCGTGTCTGAAGTTTAACACTTGATTAGCTTGAAGAGCAGCTAGAGCCTTGTGTCCATGCACAAGATCTAATAAAAAATGTAGTCTTGTTTGAAAAGTGATTAGGTAAAAATGTCATTGATTTCTAAAGCAAACCTGCTCACTGAGTATTTCAGAGACATAGGCTCCTTTTTATTGATACTATTTATATTTTAATTATTTTTCAGCAGTGGCCAAATTTAGCCACCATTCTGTAATAAGAGGAGAAATTGCTATGACAGGTGTTTTTTCTAAGCGCAAAACCTTGGCTGCAGGATTTGACCCTTCCTGGGTTTTTTTGAGCACACCTATCTTTCTTCATCACTACCTTCCATTAATATTTCTTTTAATAAAAAATCAGTCCCATGAAGCAAACTTCTCTTGGGTCAACCCACCGCCCCAGTCTGCAGCATCTTATCCAGGAAAGCAAAAAATAACAGACCTAAGACATGCAGAAACCTTTCTACATCATAGAAAACAACAGAAATTTTAAGTACCATCTCCTGTCCGCTTTAATTCCCTGCAGAGGAAGAGGTTTGGCTGTATTTCCTGGACCTCAGCATTCGAATTGCTGTGCCCCTTTCATATGGCTAGAAAATCAGTTCTTGGTTGTTCTTGCAAAAATTATGGCCTTCACGAGACCCTGAGATATTATTTATTCTATAAATAAAAAATCCAATGTATATATATATATATACATGGCAAGCTATCAACATTTTTCATAAAGGAGAGTGGATCTATCTTCTGAAGTGCTCGTCTTTGAAAAAAAAGTCCTTTCCTAGTTACTGTAATTAGTGATATTCTTAGTTACTGCCTAAATATATATGAAAATATCAACCTCCTCATTATTATGCAGCTACTTAATCCAAAGATTGTTCAGATGAACTAATGTTTAATAAATCTAGCTCCATAATATCGAAGAAATTATCAAATCCCTCTTTACCTCAATAGCATCTTTTAATATGATTTTTAATGAGACAGCAGATATCAGAGAAACTCTGGAAGGGTCCTGTAGAGATGTTATTGATCTTTGGAGTTAGATCGCCTTAACGATTATCTTTCATAGCAGCTGGAATATTTTGTTCCTCGTCTAGTAGAAAGACACATCTGAAGGTTAAATATAGTGAGATGGAACCAACTTTTGACAAACGTTTGTAAGTCCATCACGTGGAGGAGGACGAAAGGATTATCAATTATTTCCTTTGCGGCAGAATTCCCCAAAACGCCTTCTTGCCCCCGTTCACAAAATGCCAGGGAGCACAGGCCTGGGGTCTGAGGCTACAAATCAGGGAAAAAATGAAGTCGGTTCACGCTGCAGAAGCTGGAGCAAATGCGACTGCGTTTTTTCATTCACTTGCAGGATGGTGGTATGTTGCTAGGTAGTAAAAGTTCATTTGTTGGAACACCCAGCACATGATTGGAGCCTTTCAAAGTCATTTTGTACCTGGGTTTTCTTATTTTCAGAATGCCAGTATCCTTCGCAGTGCGTCAAGGAGATTTTCCTTTATCGTGTCAGAGCCTGCCAAAGCCTTCTGGGCCATGCCAAGGCTCAGCACGGCCGCACACTGCTAGACGCTGCCTCAACATCCTCACAAACATCTGATTTCATTTTTTTTTTGAGCTGGACTTCATTGAAATAATTTTATCAATTCTTCCTTGGGATCCTTGAGGGTATATGGCAGAGAAATCAGCACGTATGGTTTCATAATGGTGTTCCTCATTTTCATTCTTTTTTTCACTCATTTTTTTTTAACATCTCCCAGTATTGACAAGGCCTTTAATTTGCCATCCAAGGCTGCAGCACTTCTCTGGATGAAGCCACGGCACTGCATTAGGCAGTGGTACCTGCCAGGTGGGGAGGACAGATCCTGGGTCAGCTCTCCCCCTGCTCCCTGAGCATCCGGGCACGGGAGGCACGCAGTGGCAAACCAGCAGATTTTAATTCCTGTGACAGATACATTTATTGGGAAAAAGACCCAAAACACCTGGAGTAGGGTGGAAAGAAGATAAGTATACAAAAGTGGGAAGAGGCTCACACCTCACTCCTGCTCCCAGTGCTATGGGAAACAGGGTGCCCCAAGCATCCTTCCCGCACCACCTCACACAATCTCAGCCCTGCGGGATGGCTCTCACCCAGTCCCAGCATCGGTCCCAGGGGCCAGATCTGCAATTCCCCACCAGACGTCAGCTGCAAACACAATTTAATAGATTTTGGTTCTCCTCCTAGACTGTGATGAACACACCCCAGGGTGCTCCCAAAAGGTAGGAGATGGCACTGGGACCCCAGAGCAGCTGCACACCAGGCATCACGGGGCTGCTGGACAATGGGGACCAGCAGGGCTGCTGGACAATGGGGACCAGGACGTTTGGGGACCGTGTAGGCATCAGTGAGGAGGGGCCCAGGAACGGGGTCGAGGGGGATCATGGCAGCTCCATGTCGCTCAAGGATGCTGTGACAGTGGAGCATCCCTCCAGTGGCCCTTTAAGCCAGATTGAAAGATGCTCGCATTGCCAGGCTGACAAAAAAAGCGGCATTAGCCGAGCTGTGAAACCGGCTCTGTATGTTTAATGTCTCTCAATGGCTGGGGTGGGATAGCACGGCGTAAACTGAAAGTCAAGCAGCTGAATCCTTGTGCACTGCTTTGAAAAATTAGGGGCATTTATAATGTCTAATATGTTGCAAGCCAGGATGATTTAACAGATGGTTTAAAAAGAAAATCAGCATGTCAGGCAAGGCCCATTGTGTAGCTTTCTGTAGATTTCTACAGAATGTGAAAGTGATAAAAAATCTTTTTCTTCTCTATTTCAATACTGCAAGATGTTAAAACTCGAAACCTTGGGGGAAATGCCTTAATTACCCTCGTGGTGTCAGCGGTCCGGAGCACTGGGAAATTTCAATTCCCTGCAGAAAAGGGTCAAATAGGGAACAACCAGGACACTTTTTAAACTCTCGTTAATGCCTCATAACCTTTAATGAATAATTTTCAGTAGCACGGCCAAGCTAACCTCACACAAAAGATGGTAATATTTACCTCTTCACAGCTTCTCCTTAAGTCTGTGCACAAAGAGAAAAATACAAACAACGTCTTTGCTTCCATGCAGGAAGAATACATGACAGCAAATTTGCATTTTTAAATGCCTGTGCTTCTGTTACACATTCATCCATCATTTCTGTACAATTTTAAATTTAGGATGCAAAACCAAGTAAACTTTTCTCATACAAGTACGACAAGCAAGGATTTCCCCACACCATGCATTCAACAATCATGCTGTATTTTTATTTTAGAAAGAAGAGTTAATATTTAAAGTTGCCCTTTAATACTCATTTGGAAACACTGATTGAATAATAAGCCAAACAACTCGGTGTATCACATCTCTATTAAATTCTCTTGCCTTTTTTAAGATAAAAAAAAAACTTTTTTCTTCCTCTAAATGCAAATCTTTCTGTGTAACACTGTGCCTAATCTACTACAACTAATTAATCTGTTTGAGCTGATGAAATGTTACCTCTGCATTTTTTGTTCCTTGTATACAATTATTGTAACAGTGGTGAATAAATCAATATTCCCAATCCAACTGTAAAAAACAATCAAGAAAAGCAGTGCTTCTCAGGGAAAAAACACCAAATAATATTTATTAACTCTGTCTCAATCCACAGCAGAGCCTAATACCATTCAAGCATTTTCTGCAAGTGTAATAAGCAAACTCAAATACATGATGAAAGTGGCACATGCCAATAATTTCACCATTTTACACTGCAGAGTAATTGAAGGATTTAATGAGAAACAAACCAATAAAAATAAATAGACCATGCGAGAGGAGGAGAAACCGATCTAAAATGGAAGTTGCTCCATTGTGAGTTTTAGGGGGTTTTTGCATGGTTTGTCCAGGAAAAAAAATGGTGTTGGGACGATTGGCTGTTTATTTCTACTTATTTTACATTTTGCAATTTGATTTCAAAAAAGGAAAATACCACTTGTTTTATCTAGATTCCATTCTGCATCAATATGCCATCCTTTTGCTGCCGCTTCCGACAGATCTGTTATTTTCCGACTGAATTATGTGATGAATAGCATCTTTCTGCTTGAAGTTAGGAACTGTTTGGTTGTATTGGTATTTATAAATAACTCTCAGCAGCCTAGCCTTTTGAGTAACAGCACAGAGTCCTTCTGCTTTCAGAAACGCCCATGAATCACAGTCTTCCTGAAGGGAATTCTGATTACAAACAAACTCCTTTGTCTCAGCAGTGCCCCTAAATTTTGGCTGTGTACAAATGTCTCACCAAAGGATGCCACCAGCTCCCGAGTCGATACAGAGCAGGAATCATCCCTGCTTGGGCAGAAAGAACGTTGTGACCTTACTTCTTTTTGATGTGTGTTTTGGGTAATCCTAGAGCTGGATCAAGCTTTCAACCAGTCTGACCTAGCAAAATCTCACAAATGGAATTTTTTAATTTTTTTTTTTTTAAAAAAAAAAGACTTGGGCTGAAGATATTTGCCCAGTGCTTCAGCCACTGCAAAGCTGGTGCCACAGTGCCAAAGCTGGGCGTGTCAGAACCAGGACGGCTTTTCCCAGGTAGGATTTTGGTAAGGCACCAGATCAGAGATGTTTCCAACCAACTTTGGGGTAACACCTGGTGAGGAGGAGTTCAGGTTCAAAAATAACAAAAAAATAATACCCCAAAAATAACAAAAATAACACCCCAAAATCTTTGAGGGACTAAAGCAAACATGGGAATGATTAATAAAGGCCAACAAGTTATTTGTCACTTGCTGTCTCCACTTGAAATGTATGTATTTAAAATCTATGTTTATTTTTGAAGAAAGCTAAATCCCTGAGAAATGTGGAGCAGAATGGCCTCCTCACTTGCTAAGCACATGAGACAGGCAAAGACAAGCCTACTAAACCCGTATATTCAGAGCAATCATTCCAAATATTGAGCACTGTTCACCTGGTAAAAGAAACAATAAAACATAATCTCGTCTCTAAAGGGGATTATTTTCAGCTGCATTGTTTTGATGTTTTTCCTTGTATGCACAGTTGAAAACACTGACTTGTAATAAGTTATTGCTTTGTGTGGTGCTTTGGGAAAGAGGGAGAGGGCAGGTTCAAAGACCAAGTGCGGGGAGGTCTCTCCCTGGACAGCCGAGGTCCAATCTCAGTGTACAGGTCAGCGACCCTTTTATAAAATCTTTGAAGTGCTTTCTTGAAGAGTATTGACTGACCAAAGCCTTTTATTTCATATCAAGTTCAAATGTAATGTCTTTATGAGCATAATGCACAAATCAATGAATCAGGACGTTCAGATTATTTAGATGGAGCTGAGAGTGCACAACATACACAAAGGCATCTTCATAAACCTCGATAGCCTTCAGATTAATATTGTATCCCACTATTTTTTTTTACCAGACAAACATTTTACAAAATAGTATCCACTAACAAATTATTTTCTGTCTCTTTACTTGTCAAGATAACAAATTTTACCTAGACAATGCAACAGGAATTGTTGTTTTACTTGCCTTGGCAGGTTGGAGGTTAGAAGAGTTATAAGTCCCATGCTCCTCTATCTTCACACCAGCAAGTATCATCATTATTATGATTATGATTATCATTATTATTATTACTGTTTCAGTAGCGCGGAGGACATGGATTCTTCTTACACAGCACACACACAAAAAAAATGTCCCTGCCTCATAAATCTTACAGCACCTCTTTTTACAGTAGATTTAGTCTGTACTACAAGTAGACTTTAGCCTATATTACCTTCCATAGAAGCACTGGGAGATAGTGAATAAAAATTTCATTTTTCTGGGATCCTCTTGCTTCTGCCTGAAGGACACCTTGTCTTTTCTCCACCCATGACAGCAAGCACACATCCCAGTCTACTATCACAGAGCCAAACCACCTAGCATCCTACAATCTGTGGATGTTGTGTTGGTCCCCAAGCTCCATCACTCCACACTGAACTTCTTTTGCCTGTGTCCCTCATTTTCCTGCTCTCCTGGCTGGTGGAAGCCTGCCTCCCCATGCAGCATGATGTTGCTACGGGGTCTGCGGGTGCTGCAAGGGCCAGAGGCAAAGTTCCTCCCCAAAACTCCCTGACTTTGTACATTCAGGGCAAAACAAAACTGTTTAGAGAAGGTGATAGCAACACAGAATAGTTTGGGTTGGAAGAGACCTTGAAGTCCATCCAGTCCAAGCCCCCTGCCCTGGGCAGGGACACCTTCCACCAGCCCAGGTCGCTCAGAGCCCTGTCCAACCTGGCCTTGGGCACTGCCAGGGATGGGGCGTCCACAGCTCCTCTGGGCAACCTGGGCCAGCGCCTCACCACCCTCACGGGGAAGAATTTCCTCCTTATGTCTAATATAAATCTACCCTCTTCCAATTTAAAGCCATTACCTCTTGTCCTAAGATGGATTATAGAATAAGAAGTTATTACAGTACAGCACAAGGTCAGTTGTACTTACAGTGCCAACAAGTTATAACGGCCTCACATTGTTGGCAGGAACACATTACTAATGAAATACAAACCACTGTGTTATGAACTTTAATGTTTTTGCAACGTTTTAATGGACCTTGCTTGAGGACCAGACTGACTACATGTTGATGGGCTTGCTTCTTCTGCTGTTTATTTTTCACTATCTCAGTGATGGGAAAAATAGAACTGAAATTGCTCTTATGTCAAATTCATGGATGCATAAATGTGTGAGATGGAAGAATTGAGTATTATTCTCACTCCTGTCATGAATTCTGGCAGTGAGAGGGTGGCACAAACAGCCAGGCTGCAGGTTTCAAACCCTGACACACCTTGGACCTGGGCTTTTCAATTCAGGCATACTCAGCCCTACTTTTCCTCTTTTCCCAGCTGGTTTTTAAGGAGCCCTGGCTGGTCAACCCCACTGTGGACTCCAGCCCCTCCAACCCGGGAAGGGAAATTGCTTTCTGTGGTGCAAGTCCATCTCCCTTGAGAAAACTTGTCCCACGTACCAGGGGAGCAGGGGCATCACAATCCTGAGCAAGGCAGGAGCAGTGGTTCCTGTAAACGTATTTCTTCATTCTTTGTTGGACAAAAGTTGAATACATTTTTATAGGCAAATCAAGAATATTTCCCATACCCATGAATGGGTTTTTGCCACAGGTACCATCACTGCCACTCTGGAAATGAAACATCCAAGTACAAAATCTTGGCCAAGGATCCACCAGTTGCCAGCATGCAGTCCAACATCACTGTCAAACTTTTAGGCATGCTATAACATGCTTTTATTATGCTCCATCAAATACTTCAGCAGAAAAGTCAGAGTAGCAAACAAAAGCTGTTAAAATCTTGAGCACATTCTAGTATAACTGGTGCACTTCATCATCATTTCTGAGCCCTGATCAGCAGAAGTATTTCAGCATCAGAGAGGACCTGACCCACCTCAGCACTAATCAAAGTAGTTTCCAAACGATTGGAGAGCAGCTTCTGCAGTACTCCTCAAAAAAAAAAAAAAAAAAAAAAAAA
>WHYT01014424.1:11675-21733 GCA_009806455.1 Tetrax tetrax | reverse complement strand
AAAAAAAAAAAAAAAAAAAAAAAAAAAAATCTTTCAATACATACGTGTCCGAGGGCCTCTAAAACTCAATGTTCTGTGCTGAAATCAATTCATGTTATCAATAGCCAGGAATTCTCAGAGCTGAAGTTGTGATCTGCTGTTTACATAGCAACTCTGAAAAATCATCATCACAAACACAGACGTGGAGATGAACCTGAGAGGCCGGGTGAGAGTTACCTCTAACAGCGAGCTAAAACATCCAGCATCGTGAAAGTTCATGGGTGCAGTGCTAAACCCACGGCCATGCGGGTCCCTGAGGTATTCTGCATTTTTTTGTTAAATACTTCTGTATTTCAGGGGAGTTATGGTAAATTTCCATGTTTGCGAAAGCCGTGTAGCTGGGATGTTGTGCAGAGAAATTCAGAGCTGATGTGCAACAAGGCAAAAGCACACAGAAAAGCACTAATTGCTGGGTAGTATTCAGCGTATGAACACAGATTGATATTCACGTGTGCAAGAAAACCCATCAAACCCTTACCAATCATGACAATCTACTGGTCATAATAGTCCAGCTGGCTAACGGTCGGTCTGTACCCTCAACTTTCTGTCCACGGCAACAGCAGAAATCGCAGCACATTAGCTCCAGCACGAAGGTGACAACTTTGACCACAAACTTCTCCTCCTCCCTGCAGCTCAAGACCCATTACAGGGAGCATGGATGGTGAATCCTGCTCCTGCCTTGTCCCCAGGGCAAGGCAAGTCTTGGTTCCATGGCTGGTGGAGGTGGACCCAGTTGCCCTTGCAGAAACCCTCCTGGCACTGGCACAAATGAACTCATTGCTGCAAGCTCACTCCTCAAACCTCAGCAGCACCTGCACAGCCAGCAGTGCCCTGCATAGGCTCCAACCCAGGGAAATGATGCAACCTCTTGGCAGGAAATTTGGCTACAAGGTAGGAGGAGGGTCCACTTGCTCACACTGGGGCTCGGCTGGCCCATGCAGGTGTTCCCAATCTGCATCCAGCCTGCTCAGACACTCCTCACCTGTGCTCCTGTTGCTCCACACCCAAAACCCTCATCTCTCTTAATTCAAGGGACTGAGATGCAATCTGAATTCTTGGGAAGCCTTTTTACTCAGAGACACCATGGCTATGTCACCAGCCCTGAGCCGGTTGGAAACAGCCATACCACCTCCTGGCTCATACCACGCAGGGCAACTGGCACCCCATGATCTCCACCAGGATCGTATGGGTCTGACACACTGCCCCATGTCCTGCCAGCCCACCCTGCCTCGCCCAGCCTGCCCTCTCCATCCCTCCCTCGCCGCAGCCCGGCACGCACCGCCACCATCCCGCACCAGCCCTCCCTCGTGCTACGTGCCATCGCCCTGCTCATCTTCTGCTTTACTAGCCCCCCCGGCTTCCAAGCACAACTCAAATTGCTGTTTGGACCTTGTCCAGGACTCCTCAGTGGTCGCCCATAATTTTTAAGGCTGGTGGGGGATTTATGTGTTGCGATCGCACCAGCACTGCAGCCTCTCACCTTGCGGCAGCCAGCCCAGGTTTCCTCCTGCACGGCACATTTTGCTGGCATTCGCCAGGCTCTCTTCCTTTCCGTTATGGTTTTTAGTGTCTTCAGTGATGCTTGAAGCCAATTTTAGGGTAACGTTGAAAGAGCAATCAGATCTGTAGAGCGAACGGCGTGATGCTGCTGGGGAGAAGCCTCCAGCACCCTGTGCCTCAGCCTCCGCTCCTGCTGTGCGCGGCCAGGCATGCACGTGCTTTTGGGACTGCCCGTGGGGCCAGCCGTGAGTCTTGCACCTTGATGACCTGAAAAAAAAATGTGTGATTTTAACTTTTACACTGAAACTTCCCCCTTCAGAGGCCTGTGTGGTTGCACTGACATTTATTTTTCCATTTCAGGAGCTGTTTGTGAATTAGACGCACCCTGCGCTGAGCCCAAATATGTTTGCCTAACGTGCACGCTGCCATGCCAGCTCGCTTGTCGGCCCGCGATGGGTTTCTGACCCAAACTGCACGTTTTTGTGATTACTGATAATAGCGGTTTCATGCAGAGACCATGATCTGCGCTGCCAGAGCCGAGAGCCACCCGAGAAGCTCTGCCCGTCCGCCCTCCACATTGGCCAAGTCCATGAACCTCTGAACACTGAGATGTTTCGTAATGAAGTTTTTTTAAAATAGTACATTTTAGAAAGCTGCAGTGCATTGAAGGAAACACTAATTTGCAAATTTTGAAACTTACCATTTTTTTTAATATATAAATTATTCTCTGCTCATTGTGGACACTGGAAGACCCACGGTGCACGCTGTTGCTCCACTCCCCCAGCTCCTCGTTGCCACTCCCCCACAGCAGTCTTGAAGCTGCGGCTTGTGCAAATAAAGTAAATCCACATTTCCCCCACAGCCAAAGAATAACTCACCCTGGCCAGCCTCTGCCACTCTGCCATCATCGCTCCTGGAGCCCTGCAAGGAGGCTGGTACCCAGCTTCCAGAGACAGAGGAACGAGCCAAAGGTGGCTGACAGCTTCTGGAGCAGCCTTCCAGCCACATACCTTCTGCCAGAGAGATGCATCCTGTGTTTAACCTCAGATCTGCGACGTAATCGTGGAATTCACCAGTTTCACATGTCAAAATTCAAATTTTTTTTTGTGGAACGCCTGCTTAAAAAAAGGACCTAAAGGACCAAATCCTGCATTCCTTCTGCATTCCAAACATTTAATGAACGTGAATTTTAGACCTGCAAGGTTTGTGAGATCTGACTCTCTGCAGCTATGACTCTCCTGGTATTTCCACTTAAAAATTTTATTTTCAAGGCACCGTAATTGTATGTAAAGTTTTTCTTGGATCTGAAAGACAAAAAGCCCTAACAAGTCGAAGGCTCAGCCTGGGAGACACAATTGATCTACATACAGATGGAAAGACATTTTCAGAGGGGAAATCTGAGGGTTTGATATTTTTCATTCTCATCCGAAATTGCTTTGGTTTTGAACTCACATTTTATCAACTGTAGCATTCACTTCGGTGTAAATCTCATTGATTTCAGCCACATTTTATTCCAGAGATAAACGAGATTCCATTATTCTATTACAAAGTGTGTTAAAAATAAAACCTGGATGATGACTTTATCACTTAAGATGGCATTCATTACATATGTGTAAGGATCTTTTTTTTTTTCAAGAGAAGTTTCATTTGGATTTCTAGCATATAGCCACGCATATATACAGCAGCCGAGGAAGCTATAGCCTGTCATTTCAATAAAACATGTATGAAAGCATCCCTAAGCACCTCCTGACATGTCAGGAATATACGGTGTAAGAGTGCGTCCATGTCAGCAGTGACAAGCTGAACCTTAATGGCTCTAAAACAGTCTTTATGGTTTACTGTACCCGTAATCCATTTTATAATGAGTGCTCAACGAGATACAATGGTTCTGCGAGTTTCCTCTGCCTTTTAACTCACCCCAAGGTGCCTAGAAGAAGGAAAAAACTCCAAGTTGTGGGTGATCCTTCCAGAGAAATGTTACGTGCTCAAATACTGATGCACGACGGAGAAATTAAGAATAAGGTTTTACTCTAATCCTTAAGTTTCCTTCTGTGGATTTTAAGAGAGAGTAGTATTGATATTTTACCATAGTTTTAGGGGAAGTTTTTAAATTTTATCATGCTGGCAATGCTTTGGACTTACAAAATGCAGGGAAACGGAAGGGGTGCTGTAAGCCCACGATAGATGCCGGCAGTATTTAGAATTGGGACAAAAGCAGAATATAAGATTTCCTATAACGATTTCCCCTAGATCCCACAGTTAAGCAAAATAAGAGAGTTGCCAGCAAAAGAAAAAACAGGGCAACTGTGGCTGATGTAGCAGGGGGAGTAGCATCTATTTGAAACAGTCTCCTGGTGTAAACTGTTAAAACTCAAAGCTCTTTGCACACATCAGTTGGACGAGCTGTTCCTCCTTGTAGGAGGTAAGGATCTGTCAGAAGTCAGGGGTAGGCACCCATTTTAAGGAAAGGAAAAGTACAGTTCAGATCTCCAGTGGAGAAGAAGAATTGGAAAGAAATAACAGGAATCTTCAAGTGAATCGTCCTTCCTCAGCTGTACTTGGTTTAAACATTTAGGGGAAAATGTGCACACGATGTGCAAGAGAAATGAAGCCCCCACCTCTGTCAGACCCCAGCATCCCCACTGGCCTCCATGACAAATGCTTTTTTGCCTTCCCCATTCCGTGTCGGCTTCTGCCCACGCAAACCTTGCTGTGCATGGGTACCCGTGCTCCCATGCGCGGAGCTGAGGCTCTGACACCAAAATGCAAAACTTTGGAAACTGAGACCCTAGATGAGTTGGCCGCTGCCATCACGACTGACCCAGAGAGGAGGAAATTGTGGGGATCCTCTGCAAGGCTGCTGCCGGACACCGGGATCCCGAAGAGCGTGGTGGCTGTCCCCATCCCTCACAGGGAGGCCAGTAATGCGAACACATTTTACAAGAATGTTTGGAGTTCTGTTTCTTTTTTTTTTAAAGATAAAATCTACGATGTAAGTAATTTTGTCTTTTAAATAAAATAATAATAATAAAAATAAATTCCTTTCTTGGAGGTCATAGCTCCGGAGCAAGCTGGTCTCCTCTGTCCCTACCCATGCTGCAGAGATCCTTAGGGAAACACATCCCTCCACATCCCCCAGGAAGGGCGCCTGAGCATCACAGGGCTGGAGACGCCCGGGTGATACCCAGGAGGGTGCCCCATGGGTCTCAGGCCCAGGGGCTGGGTGCATGGCGAGCGCCCAAGGGGGGAGAGGGAAGGAAGCAACTAGAAACAGCCACTTAACGTCTATTTAGAGCCTGGGAGAATTTGTGAAAGCCATCCCCATTACTGTTGAAAAGATGCAAATTTGGTGAAATAATCAGCTGTATGGCTGCAGGCTGTTTCTCAAGTACCCTGATTCCTTACAGGAGTGAAGGTATTAGTGTAAGACACACAGCAAGGCCAAGTTCATGTTGCTCAGAGGTAGCCCCTAACCAAACTCCACCAAGTGCTATAAAACAAGATTTGCTATCCTGGAAAGCATTGACAGTTCATCCAATAAAGCCCCCAAAAAAACAGAACCCTTAAGGCTGGTTGCAGGGGTGCAAAAAGCAGCGCTCACAGGCATGTCTGACAGAGGAAACACGTGTTGGGTGCCACCGCGCAGAGCCCCTCACCTGTCCCGCGCCGGATTCCCATCGGTTAGGGCAATTGCCCTGCATCACGTTTTTCATCAAAAATCCTTTCATATGTGTAAGGATCCATCTACCTGCTGCCATGAAGTACATAAAGCAATCTTTGCACAGGGCACAGCGTCGGCTTTGTATTTCAAGCTGGGGAACAACTGAGGAGGAGCTCTGCTTTCAGATCCTTGGAAAAAAGCTAAATGCATAAGTTAACCCAAGGTGTTAATCTACTGCGAGTCTGCAGGCTTCCCTCTTTGCCTCCCTCCCCATCTCCCAGATTTATGTGGCTAAACTTTGGGGAAAAATGATGATGTATCTAAAAAGAGGATAATATTTAACACCCAACCCCCATTTTCTTAGTATTTATTATTTTAAATATCATACTAACAAGCTAAAAATGCTGTAAAGCTTAAATTATGTATTTAATTTCAGGAATATCAAATATATATAAAATATAAAAATTCAAGAATATCAAACATTTGTGAAACTGCAGTGCCTTCAACAGAGATAGAAGGTGAGCCTTCAGTCAAGTAGTTTAATCATTGCAATTCTAACCCTCTCTAAAATCGGTTTTACAGTCAATGACTCAAAATAACATCATGGAAACAAAAATATATGCTATCATCAGACACGCATTCAGCTGTGTTTATGCTGTGCATGCAGTAGTACAGGAGATAACAATGTAAAGCATCAGTTCAAATTTTGAAATATTATTTTCATGCGTGGCACAGGGAAAAAGCAGTTCAGGTTGCTTTACAGTGCAGTAACGGAATAAACTGGAGTTGGAGAGGGTGTGTTTGTGTGCACAACAGAGTTTATACTACGGTATATGCATCTTTATGTATTATGTATTCAGCTTTCTCACATTTTTCTCGGTGGACAGATATTGTGCTGTAGTTCTCAGAATACCAGAGAAACACATTTCGGCAAATTCTGTTACTTGTCTATACAGATACTATAAGGAGCACAAAACCGGCAAGGAGAGTCTTCATCACATAAAGCCTTTTTTGATTTCCCCCCCCCCCATCTTCTGTAACAACATAAAAGATACTGTTATGACAAGTACTCTGGTAGTTCATTCTTTCATTTATAATTTAACCGCAGCCTATATAACCTAATCAGAAAAATGTGGAGCATGATTAGTACAACAATCGAATGCAGTGGGGCTCCTTGAACAAGTCAAAGAACAATATAAAAGAAAGCAAAAAACAAAAAAAAAAAAAAAAAGAAAGAAGGGGAAAAAAGCAAGGGAAAACATCGCAGGCATATCAGAAAATATGTGGTATTTCTTTAATATTTCATTTTAAACTACCTAATTGTGTTTTTAAGCTTCGGTTCCTGTAATTTTGCAAGACGAGGCATTCCAGTGAGAAAACATATGGTAAGGGATTTTTAAACCACATAGCTAGAGTGCATCATAGACTTATCTGCTGCTTTAGTGTCACAAAAATCCACCACTGAATTTATCCAGTCACCCATTAAAGAAAGAAAAGAATTAAAGGAAAAGGAGTTTAAAAATCCCCAAATGCGACAAAAACTACTGGAAAGTGACATCGGGTTCAAACCAGAAGCTAGGTAGATCTGCAAGACTTATCATGGCAGGAAAAGTGGCAATTAGCTCTCTCAAGGCCTTGTTCTGGGGTACCACGTGGTAAATATTGCGTTTGGTGGTGACAAACTGGCATTAGCAACGACTCGTAATGGTGACTGGGCCAAAAATGAGTTTTAGTGGGCCTTGTGCCTGGGACGTGGCGAATTTTAAATTGTAGCCCTTCCTGAAGCTTCGCTGAGGTGTGCATCCACGGCCTTGTCTGTTTGCAGAAGGAACCAAGCAAGGCACGTTCTAGCTCGGCACGTAGGAGCAGGCAAGGAGACATTTTCCAGGAGAGGCACTGAATTGGCACTTTCTGAGGGGAAACTAAAAGTTTTGACATTTGTGTGTGGCAGGGAAAGCTGGGCACTTTGAAAGGACACTTGGATGGCCAGACCGTGGCCCTCGGGTTGGGCGGAGGGCGCTGCTCCAGCCCCAGCAGCCTTCTCCCCAAGGCCTGGCTTGGGGTTTCCTTGAGCTGAGCCCAAGGTAAGAGGAGGACACGGCCAGGCTCGGCAGTAGGGACATTTCAGGCAACGCCTCGAACGGTGTCACCGCCACCAGCGCCAAAGGGAATCACAATGCCTTGGCGCTAACGTAAAGCTGCCTGGTTCCGCGGGAAGCAGAGTTAAAAGAAACTTTCAAAGGCTGGTGGTTAACTCTTGGCACGAAGAAAGGGAAATGTGTCACGTAACTGTTTAGCCCGGGCTGAGCATAGCGTTGTGTAATCGGGGCGAGAAACCAGTTATTTGTTCAGAAATGCTGCAACACAGAGGAGCCCCCCGAAAACCCTTCTTCACCTACATGTGAAAAGCAGTGAGTGTCACCGCGTGTAAATCCGTGCGCGCTCCTGCCTCCCCATCCTGCTATTATCTAAATTTACCTGGAACTGGTCTTTCCCTCTTTTGCTGCTTATCTTGCTTTTAAAAGACAAACTCTTAACCTCTTGCACTTAAAGGATTCCCCCAAGGTTGTCTGCTTTTTTCCATCGGGAATTTCTAAGTGTAAGGAGTGAGAAAAGTGTAAGGTGTTAATCTCGATAATTAGTGCACAAAACCAATTAGAGGTCCAAAAAACCTTAAGGCACAGAAAGTGATTTTTTGTTTATTTGCTTACCTTATTAAGTTAAATATCTGTCTGAATTAATCACTAATGAATGTGAAGAAGGCTCAATAGCACTGGCTTAATGAACAGCAGTGTCAAATGCATTTTACAGGGCACCAAATCACCGGGTATAGTGAGCCAAAATGCTATTCAAAATTACTTTTCTGCCCAATTTTCTGTTTGCAGAGCAGTAAATTATTTACATTTATTGTGCTTATTTAAGCGCTTAAATTGTATGAATGGAGTACAGGCACATTTAAAAAATATAGAATCATTACGCAACGCTGCTGCTGGAAATCCGTGTCGTTTTCCCCTAAAGGCTGCCTCCTCCTCCTCCTCCCCCCTCTAAGTTTTCTTTTACAACAATTCTTGCAACACCCCGTTATTAAATGAAATGTATTTTTCTCCACAATTTATTATTTTGCATACTTTCAGAGAAGCGCTGTAGGACTTAAATTCTGCAGACTCAGAACAGTCCCTTTCATACTTGTGCAGAGGCTGGAGCAAAGTTCATATGTTTTCTGTGCCATATTTCACCAAAGCAATTGCATTTTCACTCTCTTTCCATCTATTATTCACATCATAAACATCTGCATTGTAAATGTCAGATGTACTAATTGTCATGTCTCCAGCTCCGGGTATTAAATGAATTGTGTTCAACATTACTCCTTCTGCTAAAAAAAAAAATTCTCTTTTTTTCTATTAATATTTCCAAATGCATATGCCTTTCTTTTTTGAGCAGGCACAGAGGTTTTGCAGCTATCTCTTACACTCTGATTTTTTTGTTGTTTTTTTTTTTTTTTTTTTTAGTGAAATACCTTGACTGATGAGTTTAGCATTTTCCTTCTGCTCATGTTTACATTTAGTGTTTTGATGATGTTAAATTCTACAAATGAGAGCAGTTTTTAAGTGTTCCTTTCAACACCGGCTGCCTTTTCTGTTTGATTTCTCCTGCTGACGGAGTGTTGTCAATGCTGAATGCTGGAATTGTTGTTGAGCAGACACAGCTGGATGAATTAAAGTCTCTCCAGTAACTCAAACCAGAAATGACTTCATCTCTAAACTTTCCATGTAGCACAGGTCAGAGCTCTGAGTAGGGACAAAAATAATGGGGTTAGCAGAGAAAGAAAAAGTCAAAAGTACAAGGCAAAATATAGAAAGCAGTTTGGAGTGGCTTTGTGTGACTCCAGTGATTTCCCTCTGTGCTTCCAACTCTTTTCCAGAGCGAAGCCCTGATGGAGACATCCGATAAGTAATTGTATTTTAAGTTCAAATAGAATATCTGCACATGTGCCTTGTACGTTTAATTTAAGTAAATAGCTAATAAGATATCTGTGGGTATCCTAACGCATAGCTACTCGTGCCTAATGATAGAGTCTATTAATTTATTCAAGGAATTTTGCCAAAAAACAAATAAAGGCATTGAGCACAAACATTTCTTCTCTATTCATTCAGAGCTCATCACAAACACCGAAGCATTTCAATGTGGCAAAGGCAGATTTTAAAAGTTAACATGTTTAATTAACATGAGGTAATTTCTACAGTAAATACAAGGTGGGTGAATGGTAATTGGGTGTTAACATGTGTTCCTGGCCAGTCCAGGGTGGGCAGGGGGTTTCCTGCGCCCCGGACCCGCTACTCCTCAACCCACCGCCCCCCCAGCAACTGCTCCGGCTTCACTTAATAAAACCACTTCCCCCATTTTGGGACCTGGAAAATTTCTTTTCTTATCAAAACATTTCATCCCTTCCTTTGTTTTGTTGTAAAGAAAAGATCACCCTCAGCATTTCCAGGTTTTAAAGCAGGCAACGCAGGAGCAGCTGCTTTCTCAAGCACATCCTCAGCTGCCCTTTGTGGATTTTCCTGTTGAGCGTCTCCTCCTCTCCGTTGTCCATATGCGAATGAGATGACGTCTCCCATCAGTGGCCACCATGCCGAAATTTTTAGTCTTTCCCTTGAGTATGTGTGAAAGGTCTTGCGTTTCCTGTAATTTTTGTATATGGCCCAACCCATCCAGTCTCTCACAACAAGCTTCACACCAATGTGAAACATCCCCATTTCTCCATCATGAACTGGAGCTGATACAACACAAGCCTAACATCAGATTTGTTTAAAAACAAAAGTTCAAAAAGAAAAAAAAAAAAAAAAAAAAAAACTTT